>CAOKZL010003093.1:0-128007 GCA_948472985.1 Iguana delicatissima
CCTAGATCCCTTTCACACGTACTGCTATCCAGCCACGTGTCTCCCATCCTATATTTCTGTATTCCATTTTTTCTACTTAAGTGTAGGGCCTTACACTTCTCTCTCTTGAATTTCATTTTGTTAGCCTTGGCCCAGCTCTCCAATCTATCCAGGTCATTTGGAATTTTGATCCTGCCCTCTGGCGTATTAGCAACCCCTCCCAATTTGGTGTCATCTGTAAATTTGATGAGCATGCCCTCTATTCCTTCATCCAAGTCATTGATGAAGATAGACCTCAGCTTGTGGTGACTTATGGGTGAGAGACCTCGAAGCCATTCTGTCATCAGTAGCCCTACTCAGGTCTTGTAGATTCAGGGACAGGTCATCTTTGACTGAGCCCATCCATCTGTAATACCATCTTCCTCTTTTCCTACTGCCTTCTACCTTGCCAAGCATTATTGTCTTTTCTGATGAGTCATGTCCTCTCAATATAAGGCCAAAGTACAACTACTTCAGTTTAGCCATCTTGGCTTCTAGGGAGAGTTCAAGCCAGTTGCGCAGGGACAGGGGGGCAGTTTGCCCCAGGCAGCAATGTTTTGGGGGCATCCTGGTCCGTAACCACACCCCCGCACACCCTGGCCATGCCCCAAGCACTACAGCCACACCTTGCAGTGCTTGGGGGCCATGCCCCTCGTGCTGTAGCCCTGCCCCGCTCCCACCCCCCCTCCACACACTCTACGCTCTGCCACTGGTTCAGGCTTGATTTGCTCTAGGACCCATTTATTTGTCTTTTTGACACCCCAGGGTAGCCACAAAACTCTCCATCTCTACCACATCTCACATGAGTTGATTCTTTTTCTATCACCTTTCTTCACTGTCCAGCTTTCACAACCATATATAGAAATTGGAAATACAATGGCACGGACAATCCGAATTCCATGGTATATCTTTGTATTTTATGATCTTGTTTAGTTCCTTCAAAGCCGCCCTTCCAAATCCTAGCCTTATTCTGATTTCTTGACTGCAGTCTCCCTTCTGGTTACTCAGTCAAGGTATGGAAAATCTTGACCTATTTCAATGTGTTCATGCAGGTCACAGATCAGGACAATAAAATGTTGTGGCACACCCATTTCTTTAAGAGCCAGTCATACTTTCTTGTGATCTACACAATCAAAGGCTTTGCTATAATCTATGAAACACAGACTGATTTTCTTTTGAAATTCTTCGGGCCCTTCATTATCCAACACATGTTCTCAGTCTGATCCCTAGTGCCTCCTTCTTTCCTGAGAACAGTCTGAACACCTGTTATTTCTTGCTGTATTTATGGTAGAATTCTCTGTTGTAGAATGTTGAGCATTACTTTGCTTGCATGGGAAATTAATACAATGGTTCTGTGGTTACTGCAATCCCTGGTATCCCCTTTCTTGAGGATTGGAGTGTATATTGTGTGTTTACAATCTGTGTGCCACTCTGTATTTGTTGACAGATTTTAGTTAGAACTAGAGCAGATTCTTTCTCTTTATATTAAAGCATCTCTATTGGAGTTTCATTTGTCATCCACTGATTATTCTTTTTCTTTTTGGCCACAGATAGTGTCTTTTTGCATTGCTCCCCAGTAATGTCCCTGTACTGAGCCCAGAGTTCATCTGGATCAATTAGGCTTAATAGTGCAAATCTATTTTTGCATAAATTCTACAGTGATGTTCTTTAGGTTGTATTTTGGTGTGATGGTTGGATTGGTGCTCTTCTTCAGCTTTATTCTAACTTTTGCTATTAGTTGTTCATGGTCTCTGCCACAACCTGCTCCTGGTCTTGTTTTTGCAGAGATAATGGAGCTTCTCCATCTTCTTCCAATTGTGTAATCGATTTGATTTCTTTGTTGGCCGTCAAGGTCATATATGCAGTCCATGTATAGTTGCTTCTTGAGTTGCTTGGAGCATGTGTTTGCAATGAACAAATTATTGACCTCACAAGAAAATGTAAGTAGCAGTAAGTGGCATTCTTTTTTTTTTACCATTATCTTTATTGAGATATAAGTCATAATAAATAATAAATAATAAATATAAATCATGATAAACAATAGCTTGCTTTCTATACTTCAAATACTTCATTTTTAAACACCAGTTTCATTACATTTAGTTGTATGTATATATTTTCCATACTTTTATCTGAATTCTCTCTCCTTTTTTTTTTTGATATTCTAAAACTTGAGGGGAAACAAGAAAAGAAAAGAAAAGAAAAAACAAATACACAAAAAATATAATAATAATAATTACAATTTCCCTAACCCCCCCCAAAAAGGAAAGAAACTCCCATAAATCTGAACTCGTACCCTTACTGTCCAATAAAATAAAGGTCTCCGCCTTTTTTTCCTCTGTACTTCCCTTCATTCCAATTTTTTTCCTTTTTTTTGCATTTCTCCATATTTTACCACCGTTTCTATTAAATATTATATATACTCAATATTTGCCAAACCCCATTTTCTACTTAGGTACTTTGTTACCGGATCCCATTCTCGCAAAACATCGTCAGATTGCTCTTTAACTTTTATAGTGAGCCGGTCATTTTCTTTCATTTCTATTATTTTAACCATCCAGTATTCTATGGATGGCGGATCTTTATTTTTCCATTCTTTAGCTATAAGAATTCTAGCAGCTGTGATGAGGTATAAAAGAATCCTCCAATATTTCTTAAAAATTTTCATATCTATCATTTGAACCATATTTAATAGATATATTTCCGGTTTTAGAGAAATTTGTGTTTTAAATATTTCCATCAAGTGTTTATTCACCTCTTTCCAAAAGCTACTGATTTTTGCACATTTCCACCACATATGCATAAATGACCCTGCTTTCTCCTGACATCTCCAACATTGATTCTGTGATGTATGATACATTTTTTGGATTTTCGTCGGTGTCAAATACCACTTGTAAAACATCTTTATATAGTTTTCCTTAAGGTCTTGGGCTACCGTAAATTTTTGTGTTAATTTCCATGCTGTCTCCCATTGATCGAATTCGATCAGCTGATTGGTCATCTTTGCCCAAGATATCATGGTATCTTTAACTGTTTGATCCTCCAACTTATGCCCTAACAAATAACCATATAATTTAGCAGTAATATGATCCGATTGATCAAATACGATTTTTTCAAATTTGTTTTTCATCTGTCTTATGTCAAATCCTTCCAGTCTGACATCTATTTTAAACCTTTCATATAACTGTCTATATGGAAACCAAGCCAACATGTACCCCATCTTTTCTAATTTTTCCCTAGGTTTTATCTGGGGGTTGAAGATTCTAATATGTTTTCCAGCAGATCTTTATATGTTAACCAATCCGTTTGTGTCCCTACCCATCTTCACTGAAAAGCTTCCTGCGGTGATATCCATATTGGGATTCTATTGTATAGTTTCTTCTTTATCTGCTTCCAAACCCTCAATAATGATCTTCTTATAAAATGGTCTGTAAATTCTTTATCAATGTTAGCTTTACCATACCAGAGGTAGGCGTGCCAGCCCATCCTGTTGTCTGCCCCTTCTAATGTTAATGTTCTTACATTTTTTAATTTAATCCATTCTATAATCCAATTTAAGCATGCTGCGTGATAATATAATTTAAGGTCAGGAAGGCTGCACCCGCCTCTTTCTTTCCGATCTATCAGATACTTCCACGCAATTCTCGACTTTTTACCTTGCCATATGTAATTTGTAATCTCCCTCTGCCACAATTTAAACGGTTTGTCATTCTGAATTATAGGTAAGTGGCATTCTATTGTTTCAGTTTTTGGCAAAGTATTCCTGACTCCATGCCTGTCTTTGTTGGGCAGGTATTGGAAAGAAATGCTTGATTGAAATCAGTAAAATTCTTGAATTAAATCAGTCTTCTGTTGACTCAGAACAGATATGGTGGTGCCATAGAACCTGCATGTAGGAACAGGATTTTGTGATGTGTTCTGATTAGAAGCTGGAAGTGTACACGTATATGTAGTGTTTAGCAGGCAGGGCTTATATGTCCTTTATGTAGATCCACATATGTTATTGCAGATACATATCACATGCATAGAAATGGTTTTAAACCTTTTAAAACTAATTGTCTTTTAATACAATAGTTTGTTTAATTAAAGAAATTTTATCAGTAAGTTTTTAGCTATGCCTTGTTTTAAACTTGTAAACTACCTTGAGTCCATATTAGGAAAAATGTGGGATGTAAATAATTTAGAAATAAATAGATAAGTAAATAAACCATTACATCAGAAGAAATGATGCAGTGGGTTATAACCATCCGTATCATTGACATGTGCAGGATATATTATTATTTGGCAAAATAATAATAACACTAACAACAACAACAATAATAGGAATCAATGAGTTGTTGAAGGTTAATTTACTTCAGAGAACAAAATATACTTTGTTAATCTTTTAAAAGTAGTTTTAATAGACAATGAGAACACCTTTATTTGTGGCTAGAATGCATCCGCCCTGGATGCAGGGGTTTAATTCCAGGAACCCCTGTGTAAACCACAAAACACAAGTGTTGCATCCCATTGTAGTCAATGGACACAATGTGTATGCGCCTGCGGCAGGGCAGGCACACCCTCATTGCATCCATTGACTATAATAAGATGCAGAGTTTGCGTGACTTTGTGCCAGAAGAAGGTGCACTTTGGTTAGTATATTCCAAATAGTAGAAAAACAAATAGGTTCTAGTGGACTATTGACTTGCTACCTTTTTTAAAAAAAGCATTTTAAGCAAGCCATCATGATATATATGCTGGCTTTGGGATTTCCCCTTTCATGTGGTTCCAGCCACTTCAGTCTCCAAATCTGGCATATGACTAAGGAAAAGTGTGTGTACAAGTGTGGAGACTAACTAATAAGCAAGAACAATTTGTGATGTTGTATAACATAAGGTGTTGGTCACAGGACATATTTTTTCCAAGTTAGGGATGGGCAACTGTGCAGTGGGCAAGTGCCATTTCCACCCACATTTCTTCTGGTGAGCCACAGGGCAACTACAACTACTAGGGACATAATGTCACTTCTGATTTCAGTTTTTGACCACAGAGTGACCATTTTTTTCTGGTTTGAGGCATGTTTGGGAACCAAACCACCATGTTTTTGTGGGAGTTTGGACATTTTTGTGCCAATTTTCAATTTAAAAAATGGCCAAATTTTTAAAAAGTATATTTTGGGGTTGGGGTGTTAAGAGTTTCTTGAGATGCTACAGAGGCTGGGAAAAATATATGGCCCACGAGCTGAACTCTCCCACCACTGGTTCAGACATCAGCCTTCAGTTCCATTTCCTGGCTTTGTGGATCTTTAAGCAATTGTCAGTATTAACTCTCAACTTAAACTGCTCTTTAAAAAAAAAATCAAACAAGTGAAGGCAGGAAAAATGGCTCCCACCCCCTGTGCAGTTGCCCACCCTTATCATGAAATGGATACAAATGAGTCCAGGGAAATACTCCTTCTGCTAATTACTCCAATAATGTATATATTCCACCGTGATAAATAGCCTTCATTTTAACCTACAGTATTTCATATAGCTTCCCCTTTGAAAAACAAACTCCTGCCCATATCTGCTGTGTATGTTTTCTTGACACAATTTCTTGACTCAGTCTGTAAAGCAAGTTTTTCCTCTTAGGTCAGCACGATGAGAGCATTGCACCTGTATTTGTGTCAAAAGACCCAGATGAGTTCAAATGCTAACTTGGTTATACTTGGGGAGATAATGCAGTGAAGCAGATCAAACCCGGGGTGATTTCCCGATAACAGGTTTGAGGCTGCAGTGTCAGCACAGTGGAAGTCTTATTTCAGCTCAAAAGCTGAATGGTATAAAGACCAAACACACTGAGACGGAATAATTAGGACAAGAACTCAGATTATTTTCATGATTGTGTGTGAATGTGCCTTCAAATCACCTGTTGACTCATGATGACCCCATGGATTTCATAGTGTTTTCTTAGGCAAGGAATACTTAGAGGTGGCTTTGCCAGTTCCTTCCTCTGAAATATAGCCCACAGCACCTGCTGGTGCCCCATCCCAGAGCTGGTGCTGGTGTCCCATCCCAGAGCTGAAACTTCTTTGCTTCCAAGATCAGATGGGATCCAGTGCCTTCAAGGTACATAGTATCAAAACCAGCAAGTTATTTTGGCAGAAAATCCCACAAACACCCCCAAAATGCCTGGTGCCAGGCATAAAAAAATACAGGGCTAACAAATTAAATATGTAATTAATTTGTTTCTCTTTCATGACACCCAAAATATGCCACTTGAGGTGTCCATCTCACTCTGCCTAGCCCCAGCTAAAAAGACGTAATGACCGTAACCATATGTCAGTGACAATGTCAGTTTATTAGGTGGCTCGTATTGCTTTTCTAGTACTACACACTGTATTTCCACGCTTCTCATTTTAGATGCCGCAAATTTTGTTTTTCTGTCAATAATGACAAAGGCCATTTCTGCACTACACTGTTATGGTGCTATAACGGTTATAGTGCACTTTCAACATTCCTGAGGAATTCTGGGGTTTGTAGTTTACTGATGTCAAAGAGAATTCTAAATACCTCTCACTAAACTGCAAACCCCAGGATTCCATTGAATGCTGAAATTGGAATAATAGCACTATAACAGTGTAGTGCAGAAATAGCCAAAGTCTGAATTATAAGGTTGAGGCCACATGAAAACCATGTGAAAAGTAGACTGGACCAAAGATCAGTATATTTAAATGCTATTATCATATTCAACAAGTTTAACCCCCCTCACACACAAAAAAAGTATTAAACTACATTGCAAACCAAGAACAACAAAAATTTGACATGCCATTGTATTAGTGTTGCAGAAAGGGTAGCTAAACTATTTTCCAGGATTTGACTATAAGATTCTATGGTAACTGTACAGCTAACAAAGTGATGACATCACAAGAGCCAAGAAAGTAAAACATTAACAGTTGTGAAGGAAACAGCATTTCCATTCACCCCTTTTGGCATCAATGGTCTAGTTGCGTTTATCCTAGAAATGTACCAGCTTTAAATCTCTTCTCAAAACTAGTATCTTTGTCAATCCTTTATATTTTATATTTGCCTCCCTTTATTGGTGGTTATGTGCCATTTCACCACCATCTGGATGTGTCTGTATCTTGCCTCTTTAACCTCACTGTTGAATCAACCCTTGCCAACCAACCAGAGAAAGACCTCTTTCTACTCCAAATATGTGCCGTTTCCAGAATATTTTAAAGAAACATTAGGGAGGCAACTATTACTGAAAGCACGTCCTTTGATGCCATTCCCTTTTGGCATTTTTTATTTGGTCTATGCACATCTGACCAGGTCTCACATTTTGACACTTGAACATGCTTTATCTTTGCTCCTGCTGCCATGATGGCTGAGCTGTGTAAGTGTCGTGCTGGTGTATCCCACCTGTTCCTACCCGATGTATTCCAATGTATTCCTAACAATTTGATGGCATAGAGTTCCTGAGTCATCACTCCTTATGATCGACCAGAGAGGGAAGGGGATCCGCAGAAAAACTGGCAGTAAATCAATAGGTGAGAATAAACAAAGCTTAAAATGTCTCCACACTAGTGCAAAGAGTTTGGGAAACAAACTGGATTGTTACCCCAAACGTGGATGACTCAGGGATCCACCCATGAAGCCAGTACTTCTGTGTGACAGTGGAGCATTAACTCAAAATTAGGAGGCCTGCGAGAAGGGGGTAACTTAACAAGATCTTTCCATCAATGTTTATGAGGTCATGCAGGAAAGAACCAGCCAGAGATTTCAAAATGTAAACTAAAAATGGGTTTTATGGAAAGATACACATGCACACAAAAGATTCAAGCATTCACACACTTATGAGAGCTAACTGAAAGATAAAGGGAGGAAAGTTGTGGATAGAGGAGTTTTAGGGTTCTGATGATAATTACCAGTCTGGAGAGAAGTGAGAAAAGTGACAATGTGGCTTAGGTCTGAACCTAAGAACAGTTCTCATTCAGGAATCTGCGTGACAGTGTAGCATTCAACAAGGTGAGAGACTGCACTGAATTGCTCCAAACTGAGGGTTTTTTATACCCAAAAACTACCCTGAGGATATGGGTGTGAATGACTCTCCCAGCCAAATGGACAATGGGAGTTGCGACACAGACGGCGGGGTCCAGAAAGCAGTAATAGTCTCAGTGTTTAGGTGACAAAGAGGTAATGGCTGTTGTAATAGCTCTGTATTATGGAGAGGTTTGGAAGACAATTCAGGGAAATATCCAGGTGTGAGGGAACAGGGTTGAAATAACCACTGTTTGGTGAGAACTTCTCTCTTCTGCACAGAGATGTTACAGCTCCAGCTTAAGCCTATTATCTCCAGAGTCGCTTAGTAATCTACCTGACAATGATCTCAGCTACACCTAGAAGGGGTGTGTGGGCTGACCTGCCTTGAGATCTCATGTTTACAGTCAATAATTTTCCTCTGTCCAGCTTGATCTTCCAGTCACCTCAGGTTCCATTTTATATCAATGCCAATTAATGTAGTTGCCAATTAAATAATATTTGCCAATTAAACCATATCAGTCTTGGAGGGTGCATGGGGCTGTAATAGGATAAGCTTGAAATCCTAGTGCAGGAAGGTAAATATGACTTTATGGGCATAATGGAGATGTGGTGGGATGACTCCCATGATACAATTGAAGATTATAACTTATTCAAAAAATTTTAAAAGTGCAGAAAAGGAAGGGAGTAGCATTATATGTCAAAGACAAATTCAGTTGTACAGAAATCCATGAGAGTGATCAGAGTGGACCAGTTGAGAGCATCTGGGTAAAAGCAGAAAAAGAAATAAATTCAACATTGTGGTAGCAGTTTATTACGGTCCCCCAAGCCAAGAAGAGATGGTAGATGATATTTTTCACAAAAAATTTTTTTCAGAAATCTCAAAGATGTAAGAATTAGTAGTTATGGAGGAACTTCTATTACCCTGATATTTGCTAGGACACTAACTCTGCTAAGCATAGGCTCTCCAACAGACTTGTGATGTTCCTTGAAGATAAATTCTTATTTCAAAAGGCAGAGAAAGAACAAGGGGATTGGAAATCTTGGACTTGATTCTAACCAGGTGTTGGTCACTGTAATCAAAATAGTTAGTACTTTGGGAGGAAGTGACCATGTCATGCTAGAATTTACAATTGTGGAACAGACCAAAGAAGAGTATAGTCAAACAGAGATCTTGAGTTTCAGAAATGGTGATTTTAACAAGTTCAGGGAATTACTGGATAGAATCCCATGACTAGAGATGCTAAAGGAAAAAGACACCCAGCAAGGTTGGGAGTTCTTGAAAGACTTCCAAAAAGCACATTCACAAACAATTCTATGGAAGAAGAAAGAAAATGGGAAAATCCAGTTTGGCTGCACAGTAGAACAAATCATCAAGGAAGAGTACCTAAGTTAGGTACTCTTGCAAGAGTGGCTAAGCAAGCAGAGTGGCTAAGCAAGCAAGGAATAACAAAGCAGGGGGTTCGGATACATTTCAGGTAAGAGAATGACCAAAGAGACAGTGGGGCCGCTGTTCAATAAGGACGGTAAAATGATAACAGATCACAATGAAAAGACAGAACTACTCAATATATATGTGGCTTCATTTTTTACCACAAAGAGAACTGCATGTTTCCATGCAGGAGAGACCAAGCAAAGACCTTGGCAAGGTATACAGATTGCAAATGAAGATTGATAGGGAGTTAGTTAGACATCACTTAGCTAATCTAAATGAGTTCAAATATGCATCCTAGAGTGAACCATTTGCTGTCATTTTTGAGAAATCTTGGAGAACAAGTGAGATGCCAAGGGACTGGAGAAGGGCAACATTGTCCCTGTCTTCAAAAAAGAAGGTAGAGGGAGAAGATCCAGGAAACTACAGAACTGTCAGCCTGACCTCTATACCAGGAAAAATATTAGAACAGATCATACAGGAATCTGTCTCTGTGTATTTTGCTGATCAGTATGAACAAGCATTGGTTTGTCAAGAACAAATCCTGCTGAACTAATCCTACATCTTTTTTTCCAATCAGACCACAAGTTAGTTGTTGTTGGGAATGCTATGGATATCATTCACCTGGATTCAGCAAAGTATTTGATAAGGCCCTCCATAAAATTTTAGAATCATAGAATCATAGAAATGTAGAGTTGGAAGAGACCGCAAGGGCCATCCAGTCCAACCCCCTACCATGCAGGAAAACCCTCAAAGCACTCCCAACAAGCGGCCATCCAGCCTCCGCTTAAAAACCTCCAACGAAGGAGACTCTACCACACTCTGTGGCAGCACATTCCACTGCCGGACAGCCCTGACTGTCAGGAAATTCCTCCTGAGGTTCAGGTGGAATCTCCCCTCCTGCAGCTTGCATCCATTGCTCCTTGTCCTGGTCTCAAGAGCAGGAGAAACAAGCCCACTCCCTCCTCGACATGACATCCCCTCAAATATTTAAACATGGCTATCATGTCCCCTCTCAACCTTCTCTTCTGCAGACTAAACATACCCAGCTCTCTAAGTCTGTCCTCATAGGGCATGGCTTCCTTTAGGAAGCTTTCTTTAGGAAGCTGATTAAATGTAGAGTAGATGGCACACTATCATATGGATCCATAATTTGTTTGGAAAACCATGCTCAAAGGGTCATAATTAATGGCTACACTTCAAACTGGAGGGAGGTCTCAAGGGGAGTGACTCAAGGTTCTGTCCTAGGGCTATTACTCTTCCACATTTTTATCAATGACTTAGATGACAGGGTGGAGGGAAATGTTATAAAGTTTACAGATGACAAACTTGATAAGGACTAGAAACTGGAAGGAGTGGCTAACACATTGGAAAATAGGGACAATATTCAAAGGGACCTAAATAAATTAGAAAACTAGGCAGAAATTTACAAAATGAAATTTGATAGAAAGAGATGCAAAATTCTGTATTCAGGCCACAAAAAACAATTGCACAGGTACAGGACAGGCTCAGCAGTACTACACGTGAAAAGGAACTTGGGATTATGGTGACCCTGAGGAGAATCTATCAGGAGATTTTCTGGGACTGAGTGTGTGTGATGCATCCAGGGTCATTCAGTGGGTTTCCATGGTCCGACAAGGAATCAAACCTTGGTCTCCAGGGTTGTAGTCCAATGACCAAAGCACTACAACATGCTGGCTCATAGTCCCACTGTTTTCTGTGCTGATCAGGATTACTGTATTCAGCTCTGGGTGCCTCACTTTAAGAAAAGTATAGACAAGTTGAAGCAGGTACAGAGAAGAAAAATGAGGGCGATAAGAGGTATGGAGAACAAAACATATGAGGAAAGGTTGAAGAAGATGAGCAAGTTCAGCCTGGTGAAGAGAAGACCAAAGGGTGACATGATAGCACTCCTTAAATACCTCAAGGCCTATCACAGAGGAAGAGTTCTCTGCTGCCCCTGAGAATAGAACCAGATCTGATGGTTTGAAGATCCAAACCAAAGAATAGATTTCAATTGAAAGTTAGAGGGAACTTCTTGACAGTAAGATTGGTTCAGCAATGGAACCGATTGCTTAGAGAGGTGGTGGAGTCTCCTTTTCTGAACATCTTCAGAAAGAGGTTGGACAGCTACCTGCTACAGATGCTTTACCTGGAGATCATGCATTGAGCAGGACTTTGGACTTGATGGACCATGAGGCCCTTTCCAGCTCTATGATTCTGTGACTCAGTAACTGTATTGCTATGGTTGTGGGGTGTGAGGCTGGCAGAATTACTGAGTTCATTGGCTTTTGGAATAGTATTATTTTCTTCTCAACTTTTTTCTGGGGGGAATGCATAAGGTCCTAACATGAAGACTTCAGACGAATGCTCTCGGGCATACAGGTGGGTAACATGGGGTCACTCAGGATTCCTGGTGCACAGGGGATCTCATCATGTGCACCCTGCTATACATGTAGGACCCCTTCTCATGCTTGATGAGCATATGGCAGCCAGGGGCATGATGAGTGGTACATTAGGATTAAAGATGGTCCTTTAGCCTCAATATGTTACGTGTCAAAGACTGTCCTTTCCAAGTACATAATAGACTTAACAGGCATAATAAGATAATTGAGTATGTGGAATCTTTTAACCTTAGCAATAATGCATCTTCGCAAATGAGTTCCTTGTTCAAAGAGCTCAGATTGAACACTACTTACATTTCTCAGGAGAATGTTTTTATTTTAAATACTAGAATGAAAAATATGCACAAGATGACTCAGTGGAATAGCTTATTTGCAGGAAGCATTCAGCTACAAAATTATGTGAATTCTAATAGCAAAATATTTCATTGACAATGGACAGTCTTATGCATATCACAAATTCAAGGGAGAATGCCAAACTAATTTGTGCTCTTGGCTGAAGTATGGAGAACATCTGGACAATGTCTAAACTGAAGGCACTTTTCCTTCAAAGGAAGGAAAGGGGTAGAGGGGCTAGATTAAAACTAATGGGATGGGGCAAGCAAAGCCAGAGTCTTGAGAGTTCTGGAAGAAGTGGGAGAGTGACGAGATTTCAAGCGTAGGGAAACAGAAGGATTCTGCAGTATTGGGTTTTTAGCCATGGGAAAATCTTGGTGGCTACACTTTAGACAAGGAAATACTGCTTTGCAATATATACTACACCTACATATGCATACTTCAAATGGAGGATGCTTAGGCCCTTTCCACACGGGGTAAATAACACAGCATAGCACGACCTCGACCGGAGGTCGTCTACACCTTGGAGTGCGCAGGGTCAGTTTAAAATTTGAGGTTCCACACCTCAAACCGCCCTGACGTGGCCATAAGGGGTGGCGCCGTGTTTTTTTAAAAAACCGCATTTCATGTGGTTTTTATTAAACACAAGCGTTCTACCCTGTTGCAGTGCCCCGTGTAGATTTGCAGGCCCGCGCAAGTGCGTGCCTGCAGAGCTGCCGAGGGGCGGGCTTCCAGCTGGCAAGCTTCTCCGGTTGGCAGAGAGCCTCCGGAAGCCGCCATTTTGGGCGCCACCAGATGCCGCTGGATGCCACCAGACGCCGCTGGAGTGTGGAGCAGCAAACGTGCGCTGCTCCTCGCGGCGACGGAGTTACCCGGATTCAGGTAAGCTCTGTTTCCGCGTGCACTGCCCCGTTTCTCCTCCCACGTGTGAAAAGGGCCTTAAGTTTTATTGAATGGTAGACTGTGACTGACCCCAGATGTTATTTTTTATTCTTTGGGGCTTCCCTCTTATGGAGTTTTTTTTTTTTTTTTTGCCTAAGTGATAGAAACACAGCAATTAAAAATTCTGAAATAGGATATTCTTGTTGCAAGTGGGATAATAGCACTATAACAGTCCAGTGCAGAAATGGCCTTTCACACCTCTTCTACAATTAGGCCATGGTGCTGCTTTGGTGATGGTTATTCCCACAATCAGTCTTCTGCACTGCTTTCCTGCCTGTGTCTGTGCTATGCAGGACATGTATGCAGTTTATTTTTCATTCTCTCTCTCTTTCACACTACAAATGTGCAATTTTGGTTCCCCACTGCATACTTCTTTTTTATTTATTTTGTCATAATTGCATAATTGCTGGCTACCACAATGGCAGCACAATTGTGCAATTACAGTAAAACAAATTTTTTAAAAATTAGTACCCCAGTTCACGGAACTCCATATGTAGCATGGAACTCTGAAGGGAAATCTCTGCGTGTTCACTTGCAGGATGTTCATTAGTATTGGACTGAGATGGTGAGAGGAAACAAGGCCAGGGTATTGTAAGAAGCAAGGCAGATGAACATCCTGAAGAGGAACACAACGCTATGCAGTAGTCTTGTTATCTTTTTCTACTGTAATCTCACCTGTTGAATACCAACAGGCCACAGGCCACTGCTGCTACCTGCTCTTACCCTTCTTCCCGTTGAACCCCACAGCTAGTTCTCTTAGATGGGAAGCTGTTGAAACACTCTCCACGCTGTATCTTGTGTCACAGAAGTGACAGCAGCAACAGCAACCTCCAGGAGGCATACCGTGGTATTTTACACAGGTACAAATACTTGTCTTAGGATAAGAGTGAATTGGCATGATATTAACGTACATAGATTAGTACGAGGTCCCTGGCATCTTGTTCATTCCCATTTGATGTTTTCTTGTGGGTGAGGAATGGTAGTTTGGAGGCTGCTCGTGTAAAATGATAGGGGATTTGGATGTTTTGGATGTTCTCAGCAGAGCTTGCTGCCATTGTGTATTTCTGAGAAAACTCCCTCCTGTGTAAATATGCATAACATTTATTTTTATTTAAGTGTGCTGCTTCTTACTGTTATTTTTGAGTAGACATTCAGAGGAATCATTTGGAAGGCACTTTGTGGTGGCTGTGCAAAGGAGGGGGTTGTGATATTTTAAGAACTTTCTCTGTTACTTATTAAGAGACAGCATGCTATAGCGGTTGGAGTGTCGAACTACATCTCTGGAGATCAGAGCGAGTCCCTGTGTGGCCACGGGAACCCACTTGGGTGATCTTGGGCAAGTCACACTGTCTCAGCCTCCGAAAAAGGCAAAGGCTAACTTCCTCTGAACAAATCTTGACAAGAAAACCCTGTAATAGGTTTGCCATAGGATTGCCATAAGTCAGAAATTACTTTAAGGCACACAGCAACAATAAAACGTTGCTTATTTTGTGTTCTGTTGTTGTTAATGGGTGTGTGGATTTCGTCTCCACTGTAGATGTTGTGTTGTATTAATGAGCTTAAAGTCACATGACTTTACGTGAAATGAAAGTTGTTGCTGAAACTGGAGAATATTGGTCTAAATGAATGCACTGATATGAATCTTTGTATTTCCTCCCTGCTTTGCACTCATGACATTGATGTGCCTGATTTTTCCCTTTCTATGGAATGGGCTAGTAGAGAATGAAAAGACGTTTCCATCTCTGGTGGCCACTTTGGCCCACCTATGGTGACCTTTCCTCCACCCTCCCAAGCCCAATGGATACCACCTGTCCGTGGTGGAGTAGATGGAACAATGTGATTTTATAACTACAATTTTCTGGTCTGGGATATTGCATTGATATTTGTTGTCAACATAATAAGAAAGATCGGTTATCTTTATATCCTCCAGATGTTATCACAATTTCAATGGATTTTTAATCCATACGTCTTGAAAAGAGAAAAAGAGAAAATTCAAGCTTGGATGTTATATAGACATTCTGGCAAAAGAAATGGAGAACGAGCAATATCCAGATAAAAGCAAGGACTATGGGAAAAAGAAGTAATTGCCAACATTTACGTGTTGTTACATACCTGAAAGCAGTTGCATTCTGCAGATAATTCAAATTTAGTCCCTCCCATGAGCTTCCAAGCTAATAAAAGAGAGGTGTTTCAGACTGCTTCTGTATCTACTGAGCCACTTCCTGGGATTTTCTGTTTTGTATGGGAAGCTCACTTGTTCCTGTGGCTTTCTCCTGTTCAGTATCAAGTACTGAAAGTGGACCTAATTCTAACTAAGCAGTCGTTGTAGGGTTTTTTAAAACGCAAGGCCTAGTTTTGTTTTGTCTGTTCTTGTACAGTTGAATATTCTTGCAAATTTTTTTTAATCCAAACAGTGTCATCTGGAGACAGTTTTGATAAGCGCTGTTTCTATCTAATATTGAAGTTAGATTGCTGTTGTTGCTTCCTTTCTTCCTTACATCTTTGAAATCTGTTCATGTTAAGCCTGCTGGGGTTTAGCTGAGGTGTCACCAAGGTGGTTGTAGAGTAGAGAAATGGAAAGGTATGGCTATGCTTCCATCCTTTCCCCAGCTGCTCTTCTCCACAAGTGTGGTGGACCTCAGAACTGGCACTGCAGCCCAGCACTGCATCAACAGCCCATTACCAGCATTGAACCTGGGCAGTGATGCAGCTACCAGAGAGAAGGCTAACTCTGCTTAGATGGATGTAGCTGCTGGGAGGTTGGGGAGGTGGCGTTACTGGACATCAGCAGGAAGGGTAAATCACCTATAAAGACCAATCAGGAAAGGGATAGAGCTGGAATTATAGAGAGATGGTGCCCTGGCAAGCATAGTGGTGGAGAGAAGTGGGATCAGAGGGTTAGAGGAGAGCCCTGCAGGCTTGGCGGGGGAGGAGAGGAGAGTCCTAAAGGGCAAAGGGGAAAGCCTTCTGCCCTACTAACCAGCTGTTTCATGTCCTGACACCAAGAAGCATTAGAGAGGGTCTGATCATGTGGGGGATATCATTAGGCCCAATGTAAATTCAGTCATAATTGTGATAGATCCTTTGACAACGTCACAGACTGTCCTGCCCTCGTATTCAGAATGGTTAGCAGCACTTTCAAGGTGGGCTGACCTGCCCTGTAATGGTGCTAAAAGCAAGAAGTATGGGTTTGAAGCAGCCTCTGTCCCAGCCTTGGGAAGTAATTCCCCTGAGCCAGGCCAGTTGGAGCTGGGGTGGAGCTGGCTTTCCTCTTGACCTACTTGGAGTTCCTTCACCCAATTCTGGATAGCTGGCTGCCCCATAGTAGGCAGCTCAGACCTTCAGGACAGATTTACCAGTGAGCTTCACATACCATTCACCTTTCCCAGCACACAATAAGTTCAGTCACTAAAATTCACCAGGCATATACCAAGTCATGGCTACAAAGATCACCAAAGAGGGCCCTGCAGGCAAAGTAGCCAGGCCTCTTTGCACGCACCCTTCAGAAACTTTCAGGTTTTCCTTTTGGGAGTGGTCCCAAAGAAATCCCCAGGTAATTACAGGCTGATACACCAATTATCTTACTAAAGTGTTTGTTGGTCAACAAAGCCATCCAACTGAATTCTGCTTGGTGAGATTTATTTCCTTTACTCACTTAGGTCTTGTGAGGCCATGGCCCTTGTGGTCAAGTGCAACACACAGTTGGCTTTTCAGCAACTACTGGCTTTTCAGCTACTACCAGTGCACACTCCTGATTACCATCTGCTAGTGTTTGTTCCTTTTGGTGTATAGGAAACATCATGCTGGTGAATTGTTCCAAGGCCTGAACAATGTCTGAGTCTTTTAGTGCTTTCTTCAAATAGAACCTCAAAGTTAGGCATGCTTCTCCCATATTACACGTTAGATGACTTCCTGTCTTGTGGGCAGCCCTCCCAGTGCAATCTGCCTGGCAACCTTCAAGGCCCTGGTAGGGAAGCTTGGCATTTTGCAAGTCCAAGATAAAAACGAAGAACCAGCCCTCACCTGGTTTATAGAAATATCTAACTAGATTCTGTGAAAAGAACTTCCTGCCCACTGGGGGATAAGGTGGACGCCCTTTGGTTTTGATCAGCATAGGCCAGTGGCACGTTCAGGGAGCTACAATCACTCTTTGAGCACCTGAATTTGGCATGCAGAACAGTGTCCCTAATGTGTGTTCTCCATGTGCCACCATATCTTCAGAAGGGGTATTTTGCAAAAAACCAGCAACAAGTTTTATTCTATCTTGGTTCCTTTTAATTTGTCTGAAGAAATATTGGAAACAGGTTTGTTGTTCCCTGCAGAATGTTTTGTTACGCTAGGCCCACACCAATGTGGTTTCCCCTCCATGGCAAGCATTCTTGTGCACCCTTCAGTAAGTGATCACTTTCAGAAGATCACTCCCATCTTTTCAAGACTAATCCATCTTTCATTTAGTTTGCAAAGGAGTGGGACTTGATTTGGTGCTGGCAATGCTACAGGAATAGCTAATGACATTATTTTTATTTTATAGTCTCCTGATACTCTTGGTCATCTGTGGTTTGAAGCATTTTAAGATTTTCCATTAGAATTGGCAAATAAAATATTATGGTTCAAACTCCCTGATTATTTCAGGTTCTCTAGGAGATCTTTTTAGTTTCCCTTTCACTTTATAGTGTTTCTTCCTTGCTCTCTCTTTCTCTCTCTTTTTAAATAACCTGCTTCTTGATTCAGGAGTATAAAGTTAACCAAGTCCCTGGGGGAGGGAGAGTTTTACAAAATGTACTTGGCCCTTTCTGCTCTAAGATGGGTGAACATTGACTGCACACCTGTCAGGTTAAGATAACTCTTAATGCATTTGATAAGACAAACTGGGTCGATGTAAGCTTATGTCATAATTCATTCGTTAGACTCTGCGCTTTTCCAAATTGGTCTAAAGAAGTGTAACTTCTTACAATAGTTCTTTGGGGTGCTGGTGATTTGGCCATTGTTGTTGTCAATCTTTCTGGAAGCTGTTTGTAATGCTGTCTTGGATCTTTGCTAGGGTTCTTCCAAAGTTTGTTTGTTTTTTAAAGTGGGACAAGTTTTGCTGTGGGGCCCCTATGGTTTGAGGGGTAAGTTTTTTAAAAAAAATATTTTTCTTAAAGTGTTATAGTGCATAAGTACAATTTCATTGAGACACTATAACTCTAAAATGAATGAATGAATGAATGAATGAATGAATGAATGAATGAATGAAGAGGGGAAGAGAATTCTGAGATATATGTTTCAATGTGTCTCATAATGAAAAAGAAACTTATGCAAGGCTGAAAATAAAAAGTGGCAGCAGGTGCAGAGATTTGCCAGAAAAAAAGACAAGGAAAATGGAAACATTATTTGGATTATTTTATTTTATTTTATTTTTGTTTTTATTTATTGATTGATTTTGGGGAAAACTGAAGAACTACAGTTACAAATACTGCACCCTCCAGCAATGTTCTGATACATTTGCCCCCTTTGGACACACTGTTGTTTTTGCAGCAACAGACTCATGTGGCTATCCCTCTAGGCATACCCAGATTGTAACTTTTCAAAGAGAACTTATGCTTCTGCTTATTATTTGGAATTGTTACTATTAATCAGTTTGCAAGCACAAGCAGATTTTCTGTCAGGTTTTTTTTTTTAAAAAAGCACCTTTCTCTTGTAACCCAAGATCGGTTGCAGCTACCATCACCTATCCTCCAAAACTGACCTCTTCTTCTTTCTGGCCATTTCTGCACTACCTTGTTATAGTGCTATTTTTCCACTTTCAACATCCTGTGGGGTTCTGGGGTTTGTAGTTTACTGAGGCCAAAGAGCTCTTTGCCCCTCCCTAAACTGCAAACGCCAGGTTTCCATAGGATGCTGAAAGTGGAATAATAGCACTGTAACAGAGTAGTGCAGAAAAGGTCTCTGTAACTTATTTTGTGACCTGATTACCTCTGAAATCCAAGTTCCATAGGATGTGCACAACTTCTTGGAAGGGGTAGTAGAGCTCCAAAAAGTCTCACAGGCCCTTTCCATACTGGGCTATTAAAACGGTGCAGAGCGACCTCTGACGGAGGTCTTCTGCACCATAGAGTGGACTGGGGCAGACTACTTTTGGTAGTTCTGCACCTCAGTCCGGTTCAGAGCAACCGGAACTGGCTATGCAGCATGCTTTTTAAAAACCTCTTTTTAGAGGTTTTTAAAAAGCATGGAGCGTGCAACTCCGTGTCGCTCTGTCCCTGCGCTCCGGTGCAGATTTGCAGGCACGCACAAGTGCGTGCCTGCAGATCTGCCGGGGGCGGGCTTTAGGCTGGCGAGCTTCTCCGGTTGGTGGAGAGCCTCTACCAACCGGAAGCTGCCATTTTGGACGCCGGAGCAGTGCGAAGCGACGAGCTCGCACTGCTCCTTGTCCCAACGGACTCGCCCCGATGCTGAAGAAGTCCGGTGAGTAGCTTTTTTCGCGGTTCCTTTCCCACGTGCGGAAAGGGCCTTAGTAGCACTGAAGAAGCACTGCATGGAGCTATATTCACAAAACTATATTCACATGGAGCTATATCTGTGGAGTGTTCTTCATTTATGGTGCTACAGCTCCTCTACAGTTATTGCAGTATAGTATGATAGCCCAATAACTGTAGAACACTCGGTGAAGTGCTGCCTTGAAGTGCTGGAAATTACAGCACTGATGTTTCTGGGAGACTTCCTGGAGCACAATTACCTTTTCTGAGAAGCCATGTGTTAGTCCTGTATGACTTAGATTTTAGAATTAAGCAATTTACATAAAAGAAAGAAGCAGAGATTAGTGAAGGGTGGCTCAATTTAATAACAAGCAATATGGGCTCCTAGTCTCCTTGGTGGATGAAAAGGAATTAGCAGGGGTACATTAATGCATGTTAATAATATTTGGCAGTCACTACCAGAAACAGTAACTAGTTACAAGTAGCATGCTACATATTGATTCTAAGCTATGTTTCTGCCAGTTGGTAGATCTTTGTACTTGTATGCCTCAGTTAATCATGTGAATGTGTTCCCCGGGCATTATTTCTTCAACAGAAACTTTGGTACCGGAGGCGGAAATGACGTGGAAAAAATAGGGATAAGTTCCTACATCACAGAAAAGTAGAGCAGGTGAACATGTTCCAGCATACTAGCAGCAATTATGTGAATTGGAAGCAGTGTTTTTCTATTGTAATATTTATGCATCTAGCAATTTACTTTCTAAGAAGCTTGTAAAGGTACAAACTGTGAAAACTGCACTAGAGCCCTACCTGGCTAAACTGATGTGCAATGAGTGAAAGGCAGTGTTCGTCAGTCAGATTTCCCTATGTCTTTCTTCCCTACCAGTTCAGATCATCTATTAACTCTACAATAATTGCAGTTGATTAAGAGAGCAGAAGGTTGGGAATGTGCTGGGGCTGGCTTAAAAAAAAATCAGGAGATGAAGCATGCATAAAACTTTGCAAGAATTATGTGTGTGTATTATATGGAAATTCTGTATACTTTCAGTGAGAGTATCTTTGATGTTACAGGTAGCATCTCCATAATTAAGAGCAGAAAGATGCACCATGAAATGCACGTTGCAAGTAGAATTTTTTGTTTAACTTTCTTCTCTTTCTTTCCAATGGTTTACATAGGCACTGCAAAGCTGGTTTTTAATCACACACCTGCCCCTGCATTTTTCCAACCCAATTAGGCCATTACCAGAATTAAATGAGGCATAGAGCCTCCAAAAGTCACACCGTAGTCCCGGAGATGGAACGTGTATTGCTTTGGACTTGGCAGGGAGGTGAGCTGGCTGATGTTCACTGAAGGGTGACCCTTGGTGTTTGTGCATTCCAGCTTGAGCAGAAAGATCACCTTCACAGAGAGAAAAGTATAAAAGGAATTTTCCCTTTTTCTTGTTTTGAGTCAAAACAATTAAAAGAGACTCTCAGTTTTAAGCAGCGTTGACATCATTATTGTTCATTCGTGATTATTCCAGGAACAGTAGCCCCAGCTGAAACAGCAATTGGTACTTGTTGCAATTAGGATCATCACCATCCCTCTGATGCATGGTGTCTGCTTTCTGACCTTTTCTTCTTAGACCTGTGGATCAGTTCACACAGGGCTCTGTGATGACAGATCCCTCTAACTGCCACACTGGTGCAACATCATACTTGGTCCTTTATACACAGGACTGTCTGGCTGCACAAGCAAATTATAGTTAGCGTTGGTTCTCTGTCGCAAAGAAGTGGGCAGAAAAAAGTGCTAGAACATTTGGACTTGCTCATTTTGAACTTTGTGAAAAAGCTTATTCAGATCAGCTAACTTCCATTTGTTAACCTCCTCTTCTGTGTCTGTGAATGTCCTGTAGATAGAGATAGAACACACGTGGCTGTTGCCAGCAGAGCATGGTGGTAGACATTTTACTGAGGTCTAGAGAAGACTGAAGAGGCCACTGTCAGTCTCCACTTACTAGGTCTGACACATCAGCATGCACGACAGTGGCAGCATAAATCTTTTATTACTTTGGTAAATGTGAAATGGGTGGTGCCCTTTGGAAGTATAAAGTTTTGATCAAAGCCCTTCTTCCTGTGTTTATCTTGTTGCAAGAAACAGTACTTTTGACATTCTTAAAGATGCTGATCTAACTACAGTTGATAGGCCTGGCTAAAGTAAACACACTGAATCAATGTGAACTTAGGGTGTCAGCACTTATATAAATTCCATTAACTCAGTGCATTTTCTCTAGTTGGGCCTAACAATTAGATTTAGATACTTGTCACATTATTCTTCTCAGTATTTAAAGAGAAAGTTGGAATAGCAGCTCATTGACAGCCTCTAGTTCAGAGAATCATAAAAACCTAGGACTAGCTCTCAGAGTCTGAAAAGTTTGGTAGAACATCTTAAAAGACTCAAAGGATCTCAAGCAACCTAAACTAGAGTTGGGATCACAGCCTGTTCTGGATGGTCTTGCACCCCCTCTGAAAGTTCAGGTTCATAGCTTGAGGGTGTTCTTGAACCCAGCCTTGCTTGAAGGCAAAGTAGCTGCAGGAGTGAGGAAAATGCCATTGTCCAGCTTCAGCTGGTGTGCCACCTGCAGCCTTTCCTTGGGAAGATATATCTGGCCACAGTGCTTTTATGCCTTAGCTACTTCCTGATTAGACTACTGGAACATACTCGAGAGAGCCAATGTGGTGTAGTGGTTTGATCATTGGACTCTGACCCTGGAGACCAAGGTTCGATTCTCCACTCGGCCATGGAAACCCATTGAATAAGCCTGGGTGTGTCGCATACTCTCAGCCCCAGAAAACCAGGTGGTAGGTTTCCCTTTGGTTGCCATAAGTCAGAAATGACTTGAAAGCACACAACAACATCATATTCTATGTGGTGCTGTCCGTGAAAATTGTTCAGAAGCTGCAGCTAATGCAAAATGAAGCACCCATAATGTTCCTAAGAATATGTATTACAGACCATGCAACACTAGTCTTACAAGAACTGCACTGGCTTCCAGTTCACTCCTGAATTCAATTCAGGGTGCTGGTTTTGACCCACAAAGCCCTAAAAAGCTTGGTGCCAAGATATTTGAAAGAGTGCTTCCTCCCATATAAGCCTGCCCAAAATTTGAGATCCTCAGTAGAGACACTCTTGCATGTCTCAGCAGCTTGCAAGACTAGGGCCATTTCTGCACTAGACTATTATAGAACTATGATTCCACTTGCAACTTTCTATGGGATCCTGGGGTTTGCAGTTTCGGGAGGGGCACAGGGCTTTCTCTTTAGCAGCAGCACCTTGACTGTGGAACTCCCTGCCAAAGAAAGTTAAGCTAGCTCCATCTTTTGTGACCATGTAGCTACAACAGTATTTTTCCATTTAGCCTTTGATACTTGAAGTTGTTCTGCTGTTTTAACTGCCTGGCTTTAAATTATTTAATTTGAATATTTTTAGTTTGTTCTTAACATTTTATCTGTGTATTGCCTCTCTGAAATGTTTTTATCTGTTGTGGAACACCTCAGGGGCCTTTGTGGGCTGATAGGCAATATACAAGTGTCCTTAATAAATGAAAAAATGAATGTTAAAGAGCCTGACTTTAAAAATCCTTCCAGTGTGAGATATAATGGCCCTTATAATTGAAAGGTCCAGGTTCCGGTGGTGGTAGGAGAGTGCAAGGTTAATATGCATAAGTACATTCTGGTATTTTGGGGAGGGGAGATAGTTCAGCATTATTTCTTTGTGCACCTGAGCTGATTTTTTCATATCTCCATTTTGTTTTAGGCAGTCTTAAAAATGGATTCCATCTAACACACTAGTGGTCCTCAGAAAGTAAGGAGCTGCCGGATTGAGTAGAGTGCAACGAAGAAACCCAGTGGCGAGATGGAGAACTACAGCTAGTAGCTTGTGAATTACCATAAATCAGCCATGTCTGCCAAAGCCACAGTGTGCACTGTTCCAAACAGAAAATACGTGTTGAAATTTATTACATTTATACTTCTTACATTTTGAAGTTTGCAACATAATCCCTTTGTGAAAAGGAGGAACAATGACTTTTTATAGTTTCTGTTTGCTTCTCTTTGCTTTTACTTGGAATACCTCTGCCTATGGACCAAATCAAAGGGCGCAAAAGAAAGGAGATATTATTCTTGGTGGACTATTTCCCATTCATTTTGGAGTAGCTCCTAAACACCAGGATCTGAAATCTCGGCCAGAATCTGTTGAATGCATAAGGTAAGCCAACCAAAAATGTGTAACATGTACTCATCTGTTCCAATGAACATAGTTCCCATTTCACTGAAATGAAACAGGTGTGGTCAATAGTCTAGGATGTGTCCTGTTGTTGATTTTTAAGGTCGTTTCCCATTGTGGTCAAAAGTGCTGCCTAGCCGAATGTGTGATATTGCTGATTCAGCTAACCATATATATATTTATATATATGAATGACGAACCAGCAATCTAAGTTAATATGATGCAATATCATACATTCATAGATAGGCAGCACTTTTGACCACAGTGGAAAGCTACCTGAATTTGCAGTTTGAAGCTAGCACTCCATGTATCACACAAAGTGGTTTCTAGCACAATAATGATTTAAAGTACCTTCTACAACTTTGTTCTTGATGCAGCAGAGCAAAGTATCTAATCCCTGGAATTGGCTCAGGCCTATCCTCTAATTAGCAGTGGCCTTCCAAGATCTCAGCAACCGTCTTGTCCAGAATGGCTGCCTGATACTCCTTTTACTATTGACTCTAAAAGGCTTCGACCAGAGATAGGGCCTCATCACAGAGGTGTCATTGACTCTCACATTCTTTCAGTGGCTTATTGCTCCAGATTTATGATCAAGGGAATTTCTGAAGGCTGAAAATATTAATTGAAAATGTATTGAATTGAACTGAATTTCAGTTGAAGATTGAAAACCAGTTCTGCCTTTCTTTTTCTTGTAACTGAAGTGCTTGTGGAATGTTGAAAATAACATTTCACTGATAATTAAGAGATGGAACAGGAAAAGAAAATCAGGATTGTTGTAAAAGTCATGCTTATTTCACTGTTCAAGAGAAATCCTGGTTTTTTTGGAAGTTCGTTGGGTACTCCTAATTAAAGAGACGAGTAATGGCAATCAAGCTTTCCTGGAAAACATCACTGCTGATTGCTTCCTAAAATGTGTCTCTGCAAGGAAATGTTGGGCTTGTGCTGAAATACACTTGCAATTTGAATAGAGCAGGGACCAGACCTGATAGTCTTACACACAACCAAGTTTGTGCCCTGCAAAAATGTCCTACAAATCTTTTAAAACACAGGAATCCCATGGCAAATGTGGGAGCTTCCTTAGTAACCAAAACTTGGAAATGCTACTTTTGTGGACAGCAGCTGGCCAAGGAATTCTTGCGGGTGTAGTCCACAAAAGTAACTATTCCAAGCTCAGTACAAACTGTTCTAGGAAGAGCTTCCCATTTAAAGCTAGAAACCTGCAAACTGCGACTGCATATCAAGCACGCCGATTTAGTACTATCAATATCCTTGATATTTTACTGTGTAGAAACAAACAAATACTCTAAGGCAGGAATGTCAAACTCAATTTCATCTTGAGTCACATTAGCATTGTGGTTGCCCTCAAAGGGCCGGTTGTACGTGTAAGACTATTTAAATGTATCTCTGCCTCTCTTTCAGCCCCCCCGACCCACTCTCTGCCTCTTTTTGCTCCTTCCACTCCCCAGTGGCTCTTTCTGCCCCGCCGTCCCTCTCTGTACCTTGTGAGCCCAATCCCCACATTGCAGGTCTCCAGCTGCTGGTATTCTAAAGAGGGGCCCAGCAGCCAGCATTCATGATCAACTTCTACTTCTGACTTCTCCTCTGTCCAACTCTTGCAAGCCGTGCGGAGCGTTGCCATGTTAATCTGCGACAACACTCTGACGGTGAGACTTGAGACCTTTCCGCACGCTGTTTCTAAAGCGAAAGGGCCCCTTGACCCGGTCCATATGATGCACTCCCATTTACGCGACGCTCAAAAGCCTAAAGCGGACCGCACACGCACCTTTTCATTTTTGGCTTCAAGCTGAAAATGGTGCGCGGTCGCGCAATGTTCCTGGGGCCTGCACGCACTTACCTGCCCTGTGGTGCATCGGGAGCTGGGCCGGTTGCGTTCCTGCCTCAGTGCTAGCCTGCAATTCCCAGGTTGCACTGTGGTAGGAAGGGGCGGGGCGTTCGTGCGGCGCTCGCACGATTGGCAAGCCAGCTGCGGTAAGGAAGAAGAAACAAAGTGAGCACCTCGCGCAAGAGGCTGCTCACGCAAATGCCACCCCCCACCTCTGCGAAAAGGTAAGATGCGGAAAGGGCCTTGGACAGAGGAGCAGTCAGAAGTAGAAGTAGCTCGTGAGTGCTGGCTGCTGGGCCCCTCTTCAGAATACCAGCAGCCAGGGGCCTGCAGTGTGGGGGGAGTGCCACAGCTGCAAGAGAGGTGCGAGGGCCACATGAAATGGCTTGGCAGGCCAGATTCAGCCCACAGGCCTAGTGTTTGACACATGTGCTCTAAGGGGTTCCAAGAAATCTAATGTAATTTGAACAAATTATTTTAAGCTGTTTTGGTATTATGCCACATTTAGTAAATTGAAAACAAGGTGTGGGACAGAATTTCCTAAAAAAATTTATTGGGATACTATGCATTCGGATTAGCCTCAACTTTAATTAATAATGGGGCAATTTCTCATCTTCCCTCCCAAGCTTACCTCTCTTTGTGTTAATAATATATCTAACTACCTACTGAAAAAGTATGAATATTTTTCTCTTTAAATTCCTCCCCACATATACAAATACAATTCAGTGCTGAATCATGTTCTTCCCTTACCAGAACCCTGGTTCATGCCCTGATCTAGCTTTCTGAAATCTTTTTCTCTCTCATCATCTCACCCATTTTCCATCCAGCACCTGCTGCTAAAACCATTCATCTCATTGCTCTGGCCATGTGACACCTCTCTGGCTGACATCTTTCTGGATGTCACTCAGACCATGTGGCCCCTCCCTACATTCATCTGATTTCCTGTTACCTTGCTACTTCAGCTGTACTATCCTAAACCATCTCAAGTTCTCTTCTTCCTGAAATGTCTCCTTCCTTCCTTCCTTCCTTCCTTCCTTCCTTCCTTCCTTCCTTCCTTTACCTTACATTTGAATCTGTCTGCCAAATGACCTCCAAGTGAGAGAAGCTTTTCTTTAAGGAAAGGAGACTTTATGCACAATTACTGCTCATATGGAAACAATAAAAGTTTAATTGATTAATAAGCTTATCAACTGGTTTCACAAGGCTGATCTATTTGTATTGTATCTCTGTAAAATCACTCCTTTTTCTTTTCTGTAAATATTTGCCATTTTTTTTCTAGTTTTGCTTTGCAAGGCTTTCTGCTTTTGAGATATCTGCACAAACTCTCAGGAGCTTTTTCTTTCTTTTTCTCTTTCAGAATGGTCTGCATGGCCCAGTTATTGTTTTATTATTTATTGCCAATAGCCCAGTCCCTTTATACTATATATGTGGATAGCATATGTGGATAGCACATTGGTCTTGGATAAAAATTAGGTGACTTTCCCTTAGCTCAGTAACACAGTTTTATATGTGCTATTCTCTTTGTCTATTCCCTGAAGGAGCAGTGACCCTCATCCTGATTGGCAGTGTTACCCTGTGTGCTGGTGGTCCCGGGTGAGGAGCCCCAAATAACCAAACAACAACAAGCAAAGTTGGGGAAATTAACTGGAGCGCTCACTTAAGCTAATGAGAGGCAGGGTAACTTTGCGAGGATCTTTTAACCCTATGTATACGGGGTCAGGTCAGTCAAGTAGTCAGACAGGTTTTAAAATAGCAAAAATGATGTTTTATTAAAGACAGACAAACACTTAAGACAACACACCCACACAGCTAACTAAGAAATAAGAAATGAGAGTTTTTGGGGGAAATGAGTGATACAACACCTTTCTTGTAGTCCTGAAGAAGCTGAAGATAGTAGTGAAGAAACTCAGCGTGGTGGCCGAGGGGAGTTCACTTGACAGAGCGGCAGCAAGGCTGGATGGAAGTCCGGAGCGATCCAAGGAAGCTCTCAGAGCTTGGGGTTTTTATGGGGGAAAATATGACCGTGGGCTAGTCTGTACTTGGGAGAGAATAATGAAGTTTGGGTGCGAGACAATGTCTCCAAAAGATCAGAATTTAACATGATTGAGTTAAGTTCAAATTGACAAAGGAACGACTAGTATGCAGATGCAGTTTGCCTGGGCGGTGGAGTGTCCAGCTCGCCAGAGTGCCTGCTCAGGGCAGGGGGCTCTTTATATTAGCGTGCATCCTTAATGAAGTGTTTGTCTAGGGAGGGCTCCTAAAGCAAGATCTGGCTGAGTCTGGCTTGCCTAGGTGGAGAAAGGAATGTTTCAGCAGTTAATAGCTATGCCTAGTTCTGTGCTTGTTCGGGGGCCTCACAAACACTTGGCTGAGGGTGGCAAAATAAGACCGAATTGTGATATCAAAGTGATATCAAGTATCTACCGAAGCCAGGCCAGTTCACGGTGATAACAGCAGGATTAGTCTAATGTTCCTCACTTCACTGTTTCTTCCTTGATGCTTTAGATGCAGGATCAGCCTGACTATGAGGCAGCAGAGTGTTCAGAGTTACAGTTATTCACCCCACCCAGGAGCATCACTAATCATAGAATCATAGAGTTGGAAGAGACCACAGGGGCCATCGAGTCCAACCCCCTGCCATGCAGGAACCCACATCAAAGCACTCCAAACAGATGGCCACCCAGCCTCTGCTTAAAAACCTCCAAAGAAGGAGACTCCACCACACTCCAAGGCAGCACATTTCACTGCCAAACAGCTCTGACTGTCAGGAAGTTCTTCCTGAGGTTCATGTGGAATCTCCTTTCTTTTTATGTTGCTCCAGTCCCTAACTGTTGATCTGGCCCCACCTGAGGCGGTGTATATGGTGGCAGTGGTGTAAAGCCTAAGAATGGGACGAGGGGGGCCGATGGCTCTGTGGGTTCCTCCTCAGGAACTTCTAACACTGGTTTTAACGTTTTAGCCAATTTCTCCTTCCTCAATACCAAAACTTTTGCCTGTGACTCCTGGCATCTCTGTAACCACGGTGGGGAAGAACGCACTACAGTGTCCCATGAATCTATATAAGGGAACTGGTCTGGGCACCCTGGATTTCCCACTATCACAGAATACACTTTGCTGATCTTATCACTTTCTAAAGACCCCTCTCGGGGCCATCCTACATTGAATGATGGCCATTCTACTTCACACAGAAACCGCAACCGTTGAGGGCTCATGGGGGGATCTCCATAATCTCCACTAAACCCTTTCTTAAACTTTTTGAGCATACACTGCAGAGGGGTGCAACCCTTGCTTCCACCACCTCCCATGTCCTCCCACCTAAGATGAGACGGACACAACAGGGGAAGGGAATGGTCGGTGAGTAAAGGGGTCTCACCGACCGACACACGAGGAATAAAACAGCACACGCACATATCACTGGCTGGTATCGCCGGATGATCACGGTCAATAGCCAGAACCGCAGCAACCAATCACCGCACAACAGTCACACACTCGCACACACAGTCCCTGCCTCCCGCCGTCCCGTACCACAAAGCAGAACAGTTTCCTTAGCGCTTTTATGGCTAAGTACTAGTGTCCGCTTGGGAGGTGATCAGGCTCCCCTTCCACCCTGAAGCGAGTGGGGCGTCTGGCCTCTAACCAGATTCTACTTGCCTAGGTCTTTTGACGGCGCAGCGGACCACGAACCATTTCTCCGAAGATGATGATTGCCAAATCGAAAACAGAGGAAATTTCAATGGAGGCAGGGCTCAGTTTCTATACTCTGCTTCCAGGAGGAAGGTTCCCTCGGTTCAGCGCTTGCCGTTTGGGCACCCTAGCACAGGCTCCCCCGTTCCGGCAAAAGGAGGTAGCCGGTGGGCCCAACGTGGGGCTCGTGCGCCAAGCCACCCCGCCCGGCAAGGTGACTCAAGAGCAGGCAAAACACCATCTCTGTGTCTCAGCGCCTGCAGCGATCTGAGTCACGGCACCATTTATGTTACAGGAGCCCAGAGAACACAGAGACCACAGAGCAAGAAAAAGAGTAATTTATTACGCGCGGGCTTTTGGCTGGATGTTTCCAAAAGACCAAAAGCCCTGAATTCAAGTTTCACAGCTCTTTTATAGACAAAGTTCACAGCATACACAAAGATCACAGGCAAAGATCGCAGACATATCTCGATCTGCCCTTCCGGGGTCACAAATACCACATGCTGTTACTAGCTAATTACCCCCGCACTCAGACCCCGGAAAGTGCTTATCTACAATCTGCAATTACCGCAGCCAGTCAATAAACAAACAACACACCGGCTATGTGACACACAAACAACATCCTAGCTACATGATACATTGGCTCTCGTGACCTTTTTACCCTTCTTAAATCTTTCTCCGTTCCTCTGACCTAAGCCCCCAGCTTCTACTTTATTTCTAATTTATTATTTCTAATTCATACCTATATCAGTAGCTTGAATGTATTGCTCCTTGTCCTAGTATCTGGAGCAGCAGAAAACAAGCCCACTCCCTCTTTGACATGACATCTCTTCAGATATTTAAATATGGCTATCATGTTCCCTCGTAATCTTTTCTTCTACAGACTAAACATACCCAGCTCCCTAACCCGCTCTTCATAGGGCATGGCTTCCAGACTCTTCACCATTTTGGTTGCTCTCCTCTGGACACGCTCCAGCTTGTCCATATCCTTCTTGAAATGAAGGTGCCCAGAACTGGATACAGTACTCCAGATAAGGTCAAAGCAGAATAGAGTGATACCATTACCTCCCTTGATCTATTGATGCAACCAAGAATCACGTCTAATCTTCTGGAGAGATGCTGCTATGGACAGCTCCTCAGAGCTGCTATTTTCAGAGTGCCACACACACACACATCTGCATAGGAGGAAGCAGCAATGGGCACCTGGGCACACCCCAGTGCCGTAGAACAAAGAGAATGAGGAGGAGCCACTACCACCACCATCATCAATGATGGTGACAACAGCAACACCTTCACATTCTGCTATAGGAAAAGGAGAGGGAAGGTGCATGTCCTCCACTCCTAACCAGAGGCCAGGTCTACACATATGCTGTCTTCCAGCCTTAGGCAGTGGGAAAGACCCTACCCTTATGTTTGGAACTACCTCCCAGATTTGTTAGATAATGATGACAAAAATAAACCCCAGTTTGAATCTTAATTAGGAACTATGACATGAAGGTTTCAAGGAAGCAAATCTATTTGTATGATAAAAGTTATGTAAGTTGAATTTATAGTAATCACTTGGGCAGAAGGATGGATGTATAAAACAGCTGAGATGCTAGCCCTGTTATATGGTTCAAAACCAGTGGATTCTGTGATGTAGTCCCCAAAAGTAATTTTTATCAACTCTGGAGAGAACTGGTAAGGTTTATCTGAAGAAATGTGAGTTTTCTAGTATGGAACTGACAGAGAAAGGGCATTGACTTCCAGAGGAGAGAGCAGAAGGTGAGCTGGGTCTGTGAAGACAACTTTGATAGGTGTTTTTGCAGGACTGTGGGGCTGAGTTTGTTTGCTTATTTCTCTGTGTTGTCTTTTTTTTTGCTTGCGCTGGCCGTGTGCCCTCCCTGAGCTCACAGCCTAATTGTCAGCTAATTGTTTGCTAGTTAGTCAGTTAACTGTCAATCAAACTAGGGAGAGTTAATCAAGCTAGGGGGAGGAGCCAGCTAGGGGAAGGAGGCTTTATTAGGAACTCCCAGCGGCGCGCGCCATAGGCGCGCGCAATTTCATTCATCTACTTCAATCCTTCAAGTTCAACCATTCAAGTTTAGGAACAACCAATCCTTATAGCGACTGACCAAATTTAAGAAGAGTTCAACTGAGCTTGGTAGTTAGCTGAGCAGACATAGCTTATACAGCTCAAATTAAGAAAGGAGGCCCAGTTTTTGTTTTTGTTTTGTTTTTTGTTCTATTCTCTGTATTATCAAGTATGGAAGGTGAGGGAGCTGCTGCTGTCACCTGTAGCACTTGTGGCATGTTCCTTTTATTGCCACAAGATGTTGTCGGGTACACCTGCAGCAAGTGCAAGCTGGTCACCTTCTTAGAGGTCAGGGTGCGGCAGCTGGAGGCACAGGTTTCTAATCTTCGTCTTATTAGGGAAGGTGAGGACTTCTTAGATAGGGCAGAGAGGACCTTCCTGAAGACTGGATATGCAGAGGAGCTGCCTGATCAGGAAATTAGTTCCGTGAGCCATGGAAGCGATGCTTGGAGGAATGTCACACGGAGAAGTAGAAGGACCAGGAAGGAAACAGAGACTCTCAAACTACAGAATCGCTTCAACTTTCTTGGTGCTGTGAATGATGAGGAACACCAGAAGGATGGAACACAACATCAGCAAGAAGGAATCCAACTTCGGCAACTGGAACTTGAACACCAACAGGACAGCATCCAGCACTCCCAGCCTCAACACAATGCCCAGGCAATCCTGGAAGAATCTGCTTGTTGAAGAACCCAGGACAGGCCTCAGAGGAGGCGAGTTCTGGTGGTTGGGGACTCCTTGCTCACAGGAACCGAACCAGCAGTTTGCAAACCGGACAAGCTCAATCGAGAGGTCTGCTGTCTTCCTGGGGCCAGGATAAACCACGTAACAGAGAGGCTAGCCAGGCTGGTCAAGCCCACTGACCGTAAGCCCCTCGTTTTGGTTCACGTTGGAACCAACGACACGGTGAAACGCAGCTTTCACCACATCACAAAGGACTACGAGCTTATGGGGAGAAAGCTTAAGGACCTTGGTGCGCAGGTGGTCATTTCATCAATCCTCCCTGTTCAAGGATATGGTGCACGAAGGGAAAGGACAATAGTAGAGATCAACAGCTGGCTCCGCACATTTTGCCGCCGCCAACAGTTTGGCTTGAAATTCCAGGAACATGGGCTTCTGGCAAGGGATGGGCTGCACCTCACGAAACTTGGCAGGAACGTTTTTGCAAACAGTCTCACAAGGAGGATTAGGAGGGCTTTAAACTAAGTACAACTGGGGAGGGAGACAAGATTATTCAGGACAAGGACTCGGCAAGTGCAGGGGAAAAAGGCCCAAATGATATTGGCCAAGTAGGAATAGCATCCAATCATGGGAGGGGTGGAAACAATGCTATGGGACTTGCAGGAAGGGCACGGGGACTTAAGTGTCTCTACACTAATGCACGGAGTATGGGAAACAAACAAGATGAATTTGAACTCCTAGTACAACAAAATAAATACGATTTGATAGGCATCACTGAGACCTGGTGGGATGAGTCTCACAACTGGAATGTAGGAATAGAGGGGTATAGCCTATTTTGTAGAAATAGACCAAATAAGAAAGGAGGAGGAGTAGCCTTATATGTCAAGGATGTTTTCACCTGTGAAGAGATCCTTGACTTGAACACCGGAAGCCAGATCGAGAGCATCTGGGTAAGAATTAAGGGAGTGAGAAACAATAGGGATATTATAGTGGGGGTTTACTACAGACCTCCAAGCCAGACTGAGGACCTCGATGGCGCTTTTGTAGACCAAATGACTGCACATTCAAAAAGGAGAGATACAGCAATAAGGGGAGATTTCAACTACCCGGATATATGTTGGCAGTCAAACTCTGCAAAGGCGGCAAGGTCCAGCAAGTTTCTTGCTTGTCTTGCAGACAATTTCATGGTCCAGAAGGTGGAAGAGGCCACAAGGGGATCAAATATTCTGGATCTGATCCTGACCAACAGGGAAGACCTTGTTAATGACGTTGAACTGGTTGGATCTTTAGGAGAGAGTGACCATGCCCTATTAGAATTTGGCATTCAGTGGGGAAGAGAAGACAAGTGTAGCCAGGCATTCATCTTAGATTTTAAAAAAGCAGACTTCTGTAAACTGAAGGAGCTGCTGGCTGAAATCCCATGGTCAAGAATAGTCAATGAGAAAGGAGTTCAGGATGCATGGGAGTTCTTTAAAAGGGAGGTACTGAAGGCACAGGCTAAAACTGTGCCATTAAGGAGGAAAAATGGAAGGCATCTGAACAAACCGGAATGGTTGACTAAAGAGCTCTCAGCTGAGCTAAGTATTAAGAAAAACATGTACAGGAAATGGAAGAAGGGGGAAATCACCAAAGAAGATTATAAGCAAGTAGCCAGGAGATGTAGGGAGAAGGTCAGAAAGGCTAAAGCACAGAACGAACTTAGGCTGGCCAGAGACATTAAAAACAATAAAAAGGGCTTTTTTAAATACGTCCGCAGCAAAAGGAAAAAGAAGGAGACGATAGGGTCACTGCGCAAGGAGGATGGTGAATTAATAACAGGAGGAAGAAAAAAGGCAGAACTCCTCAACACCTTCTTCGCCTCAGTTTTTTCCCAAAAGGATAAAAACACTCAACCTGGCGGTTGGGGAGCAGGTGAGGAAATGGGGGAAATGCAGCACAGAATAGATAGAGAGGTAGTACAGGAATACCTGGCCACACTGGATGAATTCAAGTCTCCAGGGCCAGATGAATTGCATCCTAGGATTTTAAAAGAACTAGCAGAGGTCATTGCGGAACCTCCTGCTATAATCTTTGAAAACTCTTGGCGGACAGGAGAAGTTCCGGCAGACTGGAGGAGGGCAAATGTTGTCCCCATCTTCAAGAAGGGAAAAAAAGAGGACCCAAATAATTATCGCCCAGTCAGCCTGACATCAGTACCTGGAAAGATCCTGGAGCAGATCATCAAACAGTCAGTTTCTAAATACTTAGAAAACAATGCCGTAATTACGAAAAGTCAACATGGATTTCTCAAAAATAAGTCATGCCAGACTAATCTTATCTCTTTTTATGATAGAGTTACTTGCTTGATAGATGAAGGGAATGCTGTGGACATAGTATATCTTGATTTCAGTAAGGCCTTTGACAAAGTTCCCCATGACATTCTTGCAATGAAGCTAGTAAGATGTGGACTGGACAGGGCTACTGTCAGGTGGATTTGTAACTGGTTGACTGACCGTACCCAAAGGGTGGTCACCAATGGCAGATTCTCATCCTGGGGAGAAGTGACTAGCGGGGTGCCACAGGGTTCTGTCCTGGGCCCGGTGCTGTTCAATATCTTCATTAACGACTTGGATGAAGGAATAGAGGGCACGTTGATCAAATTTGCAGATGACACCAAATTGGGAGGGGTTGCTAATACACCTGATGATAGGATCAAAATTCAAAATGACCTGGACAGATTGGAGAGCTGGACCAAGGCTAACAGAATGAAATTCAACAGAGAGAAGTGTAAAGTCCTACACTTAGGTAGAAAAAATGGAATACAGAAATATAGGATGGGGGACACGTGGCTGGCTAACAGTACGTGTGAAAGGGATCTAGGAGTCTTCATAGACCACAAGCTGAACGTGAGTCAGCAGTGTGATGCAGCAGCCAAGAAGGCCAACGCAATTCTTGGTTGGATCAATAGGAGTATGGTGTCTAGATCGAGGGAGGTATTGGTACCACTTTATTCTGCATTGGTTAGACCTCATCTTGAATACTGCGTCCAGTTCTGGGCACCCCAATTCAAGAAGGATATGGATAAGCTGGAGCAGGCCCAGAGGAGGGCAACCAAAATGGTGAGGGGCCTGGAAGCCATGCCCTATGAGGACAGACTTAGAGAGCTGGGTATGTTTAGTCTGCAGAAGAGAAGGTTGAGAGGGGACATGATAGCCATGTTTAAATATTTGAAGGGATGTCATGTCGAGGAGGGAGTGGGCTTGTTTTCTCCTGCTCTTGAGACCAGGACAAGGAGCAATGGATGCAAGCTGCAGAAGGGGAGATTCCGCCTGAACCTCAGGAGGAATTTCCTGACGGTCAGGGCTGTCCGGCAGTGGAATGTGCTGCCACAGAGTGTGGTGGAGTCTCCTTCCTTGGAGGTTTTTAAGCGGAGGCTGGATGGCCACTCGTCGGGAGTGCTTTGAGGGTTTTCCTGCATGGCAGGGGGTTGGACTGGATGGCCCTTGTGGTCTCTTCCAAGTCTACATTTCTATGATTCTATGATTCTATGATTGAAGCATCCATAAGGGTTTAGAGGCATGTGTGTGTGTGTATGAGGATGTGATAAGATGGGGTGTAGCAAATCATCTGCCATATAGACATACCTACTCTTATGCCCTTTTCCATCTATGCTAGAAGCAAATTTTACAAAAACATCATAGAGCTCTAGTGTGTTATCACTATGGAAGGAGATCAATCATGGTACTTTCCTTGAGAGATTTCACCTGACTTCTCTCAGGGAAGTGTGAAATGTGGATTAGTATGTCTGCTAGACTTTGTAACACCCCAAGATCTCAGTGGGAGTTACTTTGATAATACTAATGGAGGGTGAAATTTTCTTGCATTTCTTTTACCATCTTTGTTCAAGCCCCCTTTCAGCCAATGAGAGTTGAGGCTTTTATCTACATTGATCCTCTCTCAAGATGTTAAACAACATCTAAGCCAGTGGTTCTCAACCTGTGGGTCCCCAGATGTTTGTGGACTTCAGCTCCCAGAAGCCCCAGCCACTATGGTCAATGCTCAGGGCTTCTGGGAGCTGAAGTCCACAAACATCTGGGGACCCACAGGTTGAGAACCACTGATCTAAGCAAACAGTTCAAGCAAGATGCAGACCTGTGACACTGACACCATCACTTTTCTTTCCTGGATTATTTTTACCATTTTTGTCTGATGAAGAAGCCAGTGGGCTTCAAAAACTAATATGATGTATCTTGGGGTAAGAGATCTCTGTAATGAAGCCAAGGGAGTCTTATTCCTTTTAAAGAGTTTAGGGCCTTCCAATTGAACTCCGAATGGGCAGTAGTCTCACACACTCACACTTACACACAATAGTCTCACATACTCACACAATTTTACAGAAATTGCAGGAAACGTCCTTATACACTTGTAAACTTCCTGTGAGCCAAAGTGGTTTGAGCATTCAATAACAACCCTGGAGACTAAGGTTTGATTCCCTACTTGGCCATGGAAACTCACTGGATGATCTTGGGCACATCACACACTCTCAGGCCCAGAAAACCATGGGATAGGTTTGCCATTAGGTTGCCATAAGTCAGAAACAAGGTGCAGACACATGGCAGTACAACAACAAAAGTCTTGCATGGGTCCTCCTGTTTGTTTTTCTTACTTGCTAAGGAGGGAAAGAGAAGAATAAGCAGCAAAGTCTCTTTGCAAGGTGTAGGAAATAACTTGGAAAAAAAACTCACAAAGGAATTAGGCACAGGATCAAGTGAATCACATTTATTTTAAGTACTCATTCTGCAGAAGAGGTGCCCATAAAGAGGACACCCCAATATTGAATAACTCACATTTTATCCTCTATCCCTGCCTCAGGTTTTCCCTCCCCTGGGATCCCATTGGATAGGACCCCGAAGGTTACAGCCTATCAGGATTGCCTAAGAAGTTACATTTCCCCTTCCCCATATTTACAGTATGAGTGATCACGCACTGATCATGCACTGCCCTCATGTATCCTTAATTCTCATTAGCAGTTTGAAAATGCCCCTTGGTGTAATCACCCTAAAGTTTCTAACCGCCCCTATCCTAAACAACGCCAACCTTCTTTCTCGTATTCCTTATCAACCAGTTTACTCCTGACAGACAGCCTTGTTATCAGTCTGGTTTTCTACTCTGGAGATTTAAGGCCAAGAGGCCTTCCTCTGTTCTGTGGCTAATTTTAGAAAGCTGTTTTCTTAGACTTAGTGTACTACAGAAGCTAAAAAATAAAATATACTGAAATATATGTGTATATGTAGGATATGTGTTACACATATAAGCTAATATATATGCTTCTAATACATGTTATTAATACTGTATACCCAGTGCAGAATCTAAAACAGATTTCATTTCTCTCACAAGGATAAAGTAGAAAAGATGGAATGCAGATAGATTGGGAAATAGCCCTGGAGAATGTTGGTGTTGGTGATGCTTTTCTCCTCTCTGTTTGCTTCTAAATCTTTTATTCACAGAAAATGTAACTACTCCCACACTTACCACTCTGTTGCAATTATCTGGACAGGATGGCTAAAGTTATTCATCAGGAAGAACACACAAACTAGGAGAGGCAGCAGCAGTTTATTTTGGTTTGAGCCTGCAAGGAAGGGCGAGATTCCACCCACTCCTTTACCCCCCGCCCCCAAGTTAATTGAGGGCCAACTGCTTTTGCACATTGAACTCAGTTTGCAGCACCCAAAGAAAGGTGGGAACAAAGGGGGGAAATGGGAGGAGAAGAGAGAAACTGGGACATTTTAAAGGCAGCTGAGAAAGTGGGACAACAAAAGATTAATTGAGACATTTGAGGAAGATGAATTACTTATTTAATTATGAAATTCTGCTGTCTGTTTTCATTCTCCTTTTTAAAAATTGATTACTTGCTAAACAGGAATATAGGATTGGACTCAGAGATCAAAGCAGTGAGAACTGAAAATTAGATATACAAACAATGCATTTGCATTGTTTATTTGCATAAATTTGGTAATCTATTTGGAAAATCCAATAGGGAATGCAGATGGACTATTGGAAAAAACAGTAATTTGAGGCCCCTCCCTAAACGGCAAGCCCCAGGGTTCCATAGGATGTTGAAAGTGGAATAATAGCACTATAACAGGCTAGTGTGGAAATGGCCTATGTGTCCTATTCTGAAGAAAACAGTCTCTCTCTTTTTTGGAGGGGGGAAGGTGTCTCTTTTGTTCTGTCCTGTTCAAGTGTGATGGAAAAACAACAATGATGTACAAATAACAATGATGTACGGGAGTTTTTAGGGGCAGCTGGGTTCTGTAGAATTTGGATTCCGAATTTCGCCATTATGAGTAAGCCCCTGTACGAAGCAACTAGAGTAGTGGAGAGAGACCCTTTTCCATGGGGAGAGTTGCAGAAACGAGCCTTCCTTAACATTAAGAAAGCGTTGCTTCAATCACCAGCTTTAGGACTCCCGGATGTGACAAAACCTTTTCTGTTGTACGTGCACAAAAGAGAAAATGTGGCAGTGGGAGTATTGACACAGCAACTGGGATCCTGGCAGCGTCCAGTCGCATACTTGTCTAAACAGCTGGACTCAGTGGTGAAGGGGTGGCCGGCTTGTTTAAAAGCTATAGTGGCCACCGCCCTTCTAGTCAAGGAAGCAGACAAATTGGCCATGGGGCAGGAATTAGTGGTGCGGGTCCCACACACCATACTAACTCTGATGGAATACAAAGGGAACTACTGGTTTACTAATGAACGGATGACTAGATACCAAGCCATGCTCTGTGAGAACCCCCGTGTCAAGTTAGAAGTATCTCCCAATCTAAACCCTGCAACCCTGTTACCTGTAGACTCAGGCGAGTCTGTAAGGCATGACTGTATTGCTACAATGGATGAAGTTTATTCAAGCTGACCAGATCTCCGAGACACCCCTTGGCCACATCCCGATATTACCTATTTTACAGATGGGAGCAGTTTTGTCCGAGATGGGAAACGTTATGTGGGATACGCAGTAGTTACTAAGGACAAAACCATCGAAGCACACCCTTTGCCGGTAGGAACCTCAGCCCAGAGAGCGGAACTGATCGCCTTGATCAGAGCCCTAACCTTGGCAGCTGGACTTACAGTAAATGTTTACACCTATTCGAAATACGCTTTTACTACCCTCCACGGCCATGGAGCCTTATACCGTGAAAAGGGACTGATTAATTCCACTGGGCAAGGGATCAAAAATGCTAAGGAAATTTCAGAACTCCTCGAAGTTGTATGGCATCCTAGAAGGGTGGCAGTGATGCATTGTAGAGGACACCAGCGGGGGAGAGTGAAGTAGCCCGGGGAAATAGGAGAGCCGATCAAGTGGCCAAGACAGTTGCCATAGAAGATGGGATAACGAGCGGAGTGATAGCCCCGCTGCTCCAAGTTGATTTGGCTGATGCGGCCCCAAGGTACAGCAGCGGGGGAGATCAGATGGCACAGGGGCCCATGAGGGCTCAAAAGACCCCCCAAGGCTGGTGGGCATTACCTGCTGGCCGGATCTTCGATCCCAACAGTTGTCTTGGAAGGTTGTGCAGGCAGCCCACAGAGCCACCCATCTAGGGAAGAGCGCTTTGGCCGCATTGTTACAGAAGCAGGTGTTCATCAACGGACTCCATGCCTTGACCAACTCAGCCTCGGCGCGATGCCCAGAGTGCACAAGAAACAACCCCAGACAAGGGAAGGGACCCCCTCCAGGAGTTCAAACACATGGGGCCCTACCATTCGAAGCGCTGGTAGTGGACTTCACAGAGATGCCCAGAGCAGGACACTATCGATACCTGTTGGTTTTTGTCTGTACTTTCACTGGATGGGTGGAAGCATACCCCACCCGGACAGAGAAGGCAAGGGAAGTAAGCCGGGCTCTGCTAAAAGACATAATACCGAGGCATGGGTTGCCTTTATCTATTGGATCCGACAATGGCCCCAGCTTCCTCGACAAGGTGTTGCAAGGAGTAAATCGGCTGCTTGGTATCCAGTGGAAGCTGCATTGTGCATACCGGCCCCAGAGTTCCGGGCAAGTAGAAAGAATGAATCGGACTCTCAAATCACATCTGGCCAAACTATGTCAAGAAACAAAATTAAAATGGGTGGAGGTGTTGCCCTTGGCTGTGTTTAGAATTCGGTGCACTCCTGACGGAGTCACCAAACTGTCCCCCTTCGAATTAATGTACGGGAGACCCCCTCAGATCCTTTCGGGGTTAAGGGGGGACATTCAGGAACTAGGAAATGTCAGTCTACAGCAAGAAGTGCAGGCGCTAGGTAAAGCTTTGCAGTCGCAGCACTGTCATGCAATAGAAAATAGGTTCCCCATCCCTATCACTGAGGTTCACCCTTTCCAGCCAGGGGATGAGGTTTGGGTTAAGGATTGGACATCTGATCCGTTGACTCCCCGGTGAAAAGGACCAAAAACTGTCATTCTTTCCACCCCCACAGCTGTAAAGGTGGCTGGTATAAAACCTTGGATACATTGGACTCGTGTAAAGTGAGCAAAAGGGGGGTGGTCGGTAGCTGGGGACCCTACTAATCCACTCAAGCTCACCTTGAAGAAGCAGCACGGAGATTCAGGCTGAGTTATACTATTACCACTCCGGAAGCTGGTAATTCTACGTACAACTAAGCCTGCACCTGGAGAAGGAAAGAAGACGGGGACTAGGCTCTATTGCTGCTGTCCAGGATTCCAGCAGCCCTGCATACAGCCAGACCCCAGGAAGCCCAGGAAGGGACATAATACTAACATGCATTTTATATTACTCTTATTATTCTCTATGTATATGATATTTGTAAGCAATGCTCAAGGGGCTGAAGAAATAGCATCCCCACGTTTGGCTGATAACTATTGGCTACACCTAGCTAATATAACCGGGGTAGATCATTTCTGTTTGCCACAGGGAGTTCCTGCCAATAGACTCATTAATTCATGTCTGATACTGGTGTGTAGGCAGCCAAGCCAAATCCAGGATAGTACCCACTACCAGAGTTCGATCTTTAGCCACCTAGATATGTCGTATGCTCGCAGCGCAGATTGGGGGGTCACTTCAAATTCTCTACCCCTAACTGAGTTCACTTTACGAACTCCTATAGTAGCAGGAGCCAATGCTACCTGCACACGCATGATAAATTGTCGGAGTAAGAATAGCCAATGCAAGGTTGCTCCTGGACCTCCATTCCTTGCAAGGAGATCCAAAATATATCGTATTACCAAGGTCATGTTCTTTTACCTCATGGCTGGTTCTGGACCTGTGGGTCCGAACCTGGTCATACATACCAGCCTATCTGTCTGACACTCAGCCTTGCTGCCTTAGCCGTGCGGTAACAGGCCTTCCTCCATGGCCTCAGAAGCGAGACCGTAGAGCTAGAGCGCCCCCTAGATGAAAACTGTGACGGCCAATCACACTTATGGTCGGACAAGGAGAAAATAGCGTTAGCATTCTCCCTGGTTGGAATAACAGGATTGGCTTTGGAGGACGGACTAGAAATAAATAGATTAGCCTGTACGCTAGTCAAAAGTATAAATGCTACTTCCAAAGCATTATCCTTGCTTAACAAAGAACAGCAGGAACTAAGGAATGCTGTATTGGAAAATTGGGCAGGCGTTGACTATCTCTTCCTTCTCCATCATGTAGGATGTGAAAAGCATCAGAAATTGTGCTGTTTCAACTTGTCTGATACAGCAATGCGATAGAAGCACAAATTAACAAACTGCACGAAGTAGTAAAGGATATAAATGAAGGGGATGATAGCTGGTGGAAGTGGCTCACATCTTGGTTAGCAAACCTGAACTGGCTAAAAGCATTGTTTGTAATTTTGTTGCCAGTAGTGCTAATATTCCTGTTTCTGTGTATATGCTTTCCTTGTTTTATACAATCTATAAGTAATATGCTTCAAATTACTTCCAGTAAGACAGCAGCTCTGTACGCTTTGATGGCTCAGCCTGACGCTGTTTTATGATATAACGTCACGAAATGCTATAATTGTTTAGAAATTATGCATTTAAGGGGGAAATGATATAGGTATGAATTAGAAATAATAAAGTAGAAATAAAGTAGAAGCTGGGGCTTAGGTCAGAGGAACAGAGAAAGATTTAAGAAGGGTAAAAAGGTCACGAGAGCCAATGTATCATGTAGCTAGGATGTTGTTTGTGTGTCACGTAGCCGGTGTGTTGTTTGTTTATTGACTGGCTGCGGTAATTGCAGATTGTAGATAAGCACTTTCCGGGGTCTGAGTGCAGGGGTAATTAGCTAGTAACAGCATGTGGTATTTGTGACCCCGGAGGGGCGGACCAAGACATGCCTGCGATCTTTGCCTGTGATCTTTGTGTATGCTGTGAACTTTGTCTATAAAAGAGCTGTGAAACTTGAATTCAGGGCTTTTGGTCTTTTGGAGACATCCAACCAAAAGCCCGCGCGTAATAAATTACTCTTTTTCTTGCTCTGTGGTCTCTGTGTTCTCTGGGCTCCTGCAAGAGTACAAACAAAGTTAGAAGGTCTTGAAAGCTCAAACTTTAACAGCCAGCTTCAGGCAGCAGGCTGAGCAGCCACCTGACCCTCTGAGGAAAAAATATTCCAACAGTTAACTGACAGTAATGGTAAACTGGGTCAGCTGTTATCTGTTTAGAGTTCTGATTGGCAGAATGTTTTCGCTTGAGGAAGGTTCCAGAGTGCAGGTTGGCCTCTAGCATATTGGATATATGGCCCATAAGTATGAATCGCCCCTTTTTTTGTGTATGAATCAATTTTGAATCAAGTATGAATCAATTTTTTTTTCCACTCTGGAAAAACCCTTCTCACTAGAAGGTATGAGGATACTTTCATCATGTTGTGTGGGCTGGCTGAAAACTGGGGAGAGCTCTTATACCTTTAGTGGTAGAAACAGGAATTTCAATTGGTGTTGCTTGTCACACAACTAGGTAACAACAGCACATCCACATCTACCCTACCGTTGAGAGTACAGGAGCCCTCTCCAGTTTTCATTACGGCATCCCTGGACTGTCTGTTTCAGGCTGAGGAGGGGCCTTCTCCTGTTTGAAAGAAATGTTGTCATCTGGGCCTAAAATAGACCAATCCCCTATGCCACCTCCGTGTGGCATAATTGTCTTGTAAAGTGTGCAGGGAGGTTGTTGTTGTTACTGTTGTTATTGTTATTATTATTATTTGGGAACATGGGGGAAGTAACCTCCCAGGACTGATAGCCTGTGTTGTGTGGACCCCAGACCCAGGAAATTATACATCTCAGTATATCGTATAGTTTCTGTTCAGGTATAACCTATAATTTCTGTTCTGTTCTTCATATATGTTGTGACTTCAATATGACACACCTATAAACAATGAGCCAGCATTATGTTGTGGTCTGAGTGTTGAACTACAGCTCTGGAGAATAGGGTTCAAATCCCTGTTTGGCCATGGAAACCCACTGGGTGACCTTGGGCAAGTCATACTCTCTCAGCCTCACAAGAAGGTAGGTAAAGGCAAGCTCCCTCTGAACAAATCTTGCCAAGTAAACCTTGTCATAGCGTCGCCTTGAAAGCAGACAACAGCATGAACTAAATATAGCTTTTTTCTGAAGTATGGGGAGGCAGTCCTTCATGTTGGGTCTAGCTCCTCCCTTGTGCTTCACAGGTAGAGCTTACCATCTGGCAGTCATCCTTACCATCCTAAGAGGGAGAGTCAGTCTCACCTTCCCAGTTCCATCCTGCGTCAGCAGTGAATCGGGACAGAGTTTTAGTGCTCCACAGGATGGTGAGTTTCAGCTTAATGGAAAGTACATGCTGTTCAGATCTTTTGTCTGATGAGGACTGGTGGTGGTGTGAGTGAATGTGAAGGCACCTTTGGGGTGTGTGGAGAAATCAGACTCTCCATCTCCCTAATGACTGGTATTACCCTATTGGGGATGATCAGTCTCAGCATTTATATCATTTGTGCCGGGGGGACTACTGAGCAATACCATCCTAATGAGGACTGTCAGTCTCAGTCTTTGTGTCCTTTTCTTTGTGGACCTACTAAGCGATTCTACCCTAATGGGCCAGTCAGTCTCAACCTTCATGTCTTGTTTCTCATCTGAGCTTTTCCACCCTTCTGGGGATGGTCAGTCTCAGCTTAATGGTAAGCACATGCATTATCATCTGTCCTCTAGCCATTTCTAAGGAGCTTTCTGAAGAGATTTGTGAAGAGATTTTTCTCTTTTAAAAGAAATATATCCTATTTTCCAACTTGCCACCCTAACAGGAATGGTTTGTTCTGGGGTGGATTGCATATGCAACCCCATCACTCCTCTGATGAGGGGCCCGGGGGCAGCTGATCACTAGTTAAAGCACAATTTTGTTGGGCCCATGGGGAAGACCATCCTAACTGTTTATATCATGGAGGTGACGGAGACACAGGGTGACAAGATATATAGCAAGAAGCACAGCAGGCACACCTTCTGAATTGTGTGGCTTCAGCTACACGGGTGAGTGCTGGCAATCTAGTTGCTTTCCTCCCAACCCCTTGTGATTGAAGGAGAGGTGTCTCAAGATGGCGGTCTTTTTGGGAATGAAAAGTTTAGGTACCAATAGCAATGCAGGCTTGACAAGGAGCTGGATGCACAACTGTGGCTCTCTAAAGGCTGAAAGCACACAAAACAGGCATGGAAATGGCACTTTTCTGATTTTTCTGATTTCTAAGAAGATGGAGGGGTAGAGTGCTGGAGGAACTTGGGTTGTGGTTTCTCCTAACATGGCTAAGAAGAAGAAAAAGCATCTTTCACTTATCTCATTTATAATGGACTCTGAGTTTTCAGTCTCTCTGATGGTTTCAGATAATGAAAGGGAGAGTGATACCCAGATGAGGTGGAATTTTCTCCAGAACATATTTCTGTTCATCTGTTTGAATCCAGCCCATTTCCAATCCCTTTCAGCATGGCAAAAAAAAAAAAAAAAAACTGAATTTCACTTCTAAGAACCAGGTGTCTGCTAGTATGATTGAAAGGATTCCAGAAAGGGTTCCAGAAAAAGCTAAGCACTTCTGCATTACAAATTTTCCAGCTGTTATTGCTGAATAGTCAGAGCCACCTGGATCTGGTTCAGAGGATCCAGCACTTGGAAGTCATAATAGACACAATGCAACACATAGTGTTTCTGCTGGTAGACGGGAGGAAGAAGCTGTAGTCCCTTGTAAAAGTATTGTTGAATCATGTGGTGTCAGATGCTGTTGGCCAGATTGTTAGGATTGATGGTGTGCATCAACTCAAAATCCTTTGGGATAGGTTCGATCTGAAAGAACTACAGTGGGTTTTCTTGCCCTTTCAAGGACAAGATTGCCATGAAGTGTTGTTGGAATGTGCAAATTCCCTTGACTGTGAGGTCATCTCTAGGTTGGTCGCTAGCCAAAATATTCAGGGTGATTATGCCCATCAGAGAACTGAGGACAGTAGTAATCACCACCGATGGCAGTCTGTGAGGATGGGAGTGCACTGCACTAAGATGGCACAAGATCTGCGGTCACCCAGAAAGACGATATACATGAACTGGCTGGAGCTATGGGCAAGCATGTGTTGGTCTGGACAGACATGTCCACCAAAGCACACATAATCAAGCAAATGGGGACATGTCTCTGATGTGAGAGGTGGCACTTGTGTTGCAATAGGGGGATTCTCATCTTCAGTTTCTGAGAGAAGAATATATCAAAAGGCAGCAAAATTGCCAGGCTGATTGGTTGAGCAAGGAGAGTATGGATCAGGGAGAATATCTCCTGAACTCACTGGTCTTTCATAGAATAGTCCAAAGGTTTGGGTGGATCTTTTGAGGAGGAGAACCACAAACTCCCTCAATTTGTATTAAAGTTTTGGACAGAGGAGGTATTAGCCTTCAGTGCTCTGACGATTATTTGGCAAGGATGGTGCGCTACACCATGGGAGGTGGAGAGGTGATATTGATGCAACCCACGTGGCCTAGTTAGTATGCGGGTTCAGGAGAGTTAGCCTCTACCAGCTTGGCCAGTACATCAAAAATATCTTTTGCATTCTTATCCAGGCTAGTTAGTTAAACATGGAAGTTGAGGGCGAAAGGTTAGAAGGGTATTAGGAGGATGTTATTCAATCTATTCAGTCCATCCTTTCAGCTAGGAGAACTTTCACTAAGCATCTGTATGAGTTTCACTAAGCACCTACGTGGAGGGCTTTTTGCGGAAGGTGAAGATGTAAAGGGGTGTATGCTCAGTAGGCTTCAACAGAGTTTTCTTGCAGGTGAGACTGAATAAGGGTCTCAGTACCAACACCCTCATGAGGCATGTGGTCTGCTTTGGGTTCCATCTTAAAAGTGAAGAAGGAAATACCACTGACATCCCATCCTCATGGGCAGAGTTTTTTTTAAGGGGAGTATCCTTGCTTTGGGTGGGGACAGTCCACTGTTTTCCTTTTTGGAATCTGCATGTGGTATTGTGGCCCTTGTTGAAGGTTCCTTTTGAAGTCTGTGGGCTTGAAATCCCTTCTATTGAAAATTTTCATTTTGGTTGCTATTATGTTTGCTGCAGAGTCTCTGAATTGGGGGCATTGTCAGTCTATAAGTAGTTGTATGTTCTTCAAAGGGTCTAGCTGATAATTGTCAAGAAATGAATGAACTGCAATTAAAAACAGGCTTTAAAGTAGAAAAGAAAGTGAAATGTTTAAGCATCTGTATAACTGGAATCCAGTCACTTAGATGAAAATAAATATGTGAAGACATGGAAGGAGATTAAAAAAGATTTGGATAATAGCAGAAATGGAGTCTATCTCTTTTAGGATAAATATCAACAATAAAGGTGAATATTCTCCCAAGAATGATTTTTCTCTTCCAAATGATATCAGTTTTGAGACAAATGCTATTTAAACAATGGTGAAAGGATTTGTCAAAATTTGTTTGTGGAGGTAAAAAACCCAGAGTGAGATATAAAGTTATACAAGAATGAGGAGGCCTTGGTTTGCCCAGTTTCAAAATTTATTCACTGCTTCCTGTATGACATGGATTAAAAAATGGATTATGTTGAAAATTAATAAAGTTTTGAATTTAGAAGGTGATGATTAAGATTTGGATGACACACATATTTATGGTATGGAAAAGTGAAAGTTAATGTCACTTTTAATAATCATTGTATTAAATGTGCCTTATTAAAGATTTGAAACAAGTATAAATTGAGATTATGTACAAAAACTTTGATGTGGATCTTTCCACAAGAGGTCTTTTATAGAACAAAATGAAAATTGAGCAAAAATGGTTAATATATTATGACATTGGAGAAAAAAGACCAAGATTATAAGATGAAGTCACTACAATTACAGGAGGAAGGTGTTAACTTACAGTGGCTCTCAAAAAGACAATTATATGTAAGATTTAAAGAAGATAAGAAGGCTGAGCAATCTGAAGAGACAAAGTCTGATTTGGAAATATCACTATGTTCAGATGATGATCTTTTGATTGTTAAGATTTATAAGTTTTTGTTGAAACTTGATATGGAAGATGAACAAGTAAAGGAATATAAGACTAATTGGGCAAAGAATTTTGGATATAATATACGTATGAATCAATGAGAAAAGTAATGGACCAAGGGTATTAAAAATGCACTATGTTACTAGTGTCCTATAAAAAAACTATTATAAGATGATGTACCTTTGATACCTTACACCAGAGAGAATAGCAAAGATGTATAAGGAGATGAAGGCCAAATGCTTGAAATGTCACGATCACATTGACTCTTCGTATCATATGTGGTGGACATGCAATAAAGCTAAACAATTCTGGATAAAGATACAAAAACCAATGCAAAAGATTTTAATGTCTCAATTACCTAAAAAGCCTTATATCTGTTAGGAGTCTGGGAAGACGATACAACAGTGGATAAGAAGCAACATAAACTGGTACAAGATATGTTGTTAGCAGCAAGATTAGTGTATGCAAAGTATCGGAAAAAATCAGAGTTACCAGCAGTGGAATGAATGGTTAAACAGACTGAGGGAAAAGCTTACGCACAGGCTAGATGGCAGAATAAAAAATGAATTTTTGTCTGAATGGAAGTGGTTGATTATTTCTTAAGAATGAAGATGATCTGATGGCAATAGGTTTTGATATTTAAAATTAATATTACTAAGTGAGAAGTGTAGAAGTAGATTTAGGAGATGTATTCTGTTTGTTGTTTTAAAATGTTGTTTTTGTATAGATGATTATTATTTTTAGGTGATTGATTATTAGTATAAAATAGTCTAGTATAAGTTAACCATTAATTATGAACTTGAGAAGTTAAGTAAGTAAATAATCAAAATGATAAGTGATAAGCAACAATTAATAATTATGGGATAAAATGTATGACTTAATGGTTAGGTGTAAATGTTTAAGTGACATGAACTGTTTGCAATAAGGGCAGAAACCAATTTTAGTTATGTTTTGTTAGTATTTGTTTTAGATATGTGTAGATTATGATGTTTGTTAATGTTGTATGGTTGCATTTTTTGTTGTTGCCTTGTATGTTTGGATTGTGTTGTTTTTCTTGTGTAATAATTTTTTTAAAAAATGAAGAAAAAAAGGATCCAGTTGTTCTTTGTTAGATCTTTTAGTATTCTATTAATCTCAGGAGATTGTTCTGCCTTCTTTTTGTGTGTATCTCAAAGTAGTTCAGGAGAAGGAGTGGCACAGATTGGATGTGGATAGAGCTCTTAAATTTTATTTCGAATGAACAAAATACTTTTGCAAATCTGAATGTTTGTTTATCTCTTTTCAAAAGACTACTAATGGTCAGTGTGTGTCCTTTTCCGCCCTGTCTTGTTTGTATTGAACTAGCCTAGGTTGTGTCATTGTAATTGGAGACTTACCTGCCCAAATAGTGAGGTGACTGCTTGTATAGGTCCCACTATGAAGGATTGCCTCCTGACACTGCAGGAGAATGGAACATTGTACTCACTGTGAAGGTTCCTTTTCTGCATTTGTGGGGAAGGAATCCTCCCTACCCTGGTTAGTGGATGGTTCATGTGTTAGGCCACTGGCAGTATGCTTTTTGTTTCTCCGTCGCTCTGTCATACCATCACTGGGAAAGGTAGGACTGGCCCTCCGTCTTAGAGTAGTAAGGATGATTGGCAGATTGAAGCCCTGCCTGTGAAGCACAAGGGAGGAGCCAACTTAAATTTTACAGTTTCTGCTCTGTGCACCTGTAAGACAATTTAAATACAGTATGTGCCTCAAAATGTGAATGCAGCAAAGATATGTAAAGAGGTCCATTAATCAGGAAGTGTGGTTATCTGCTGAGTAGTCATAGGATGGTAAACTCTGGTTTTCCATTCTGTGAAGAGGATGGGAGAAAATTCTCCAAATACCATTGCTACGAAGAAAACAATATAAGGAGATGTATGGCATTCATGCCTGTAATTATGAGACAGGCCAACTGAGTGTTTATGGATGTGCAAAGGTGAACTAGGAAGCTTTCACCAGCTGTTTCAGCCTAGGAAACTAGTAACTGTGATGAGTTTATATTTGCTACTGGGCGAATTGCCCCCCTGTGTCACTTCACTTTACCACAGCGTTGCCAGGCCAGCAGTAACGCTGCCAGTTCAAGAGCATTCCAGCTACAAAATATTTCAGGGCCAAAACCTAGGTGGTAGCCAGTGATACTAATAAGCAGTCTTGTCCTGTCTAAGCATGTCTGTCCTGATAGAAACTCTACTGAGATTAACGAGATCTAGAACTGAAAATGCTGAGAACCTGATATATTCCAATCATGGTTTCAAGATGGTTTGTTTGTTTGTTTGTTTGTTTGGAATGGGTGGTTATTTAAAGAGACAAGAATGAATGGAAGGAATATTGTTAGTGGAAGTGAAAGTGGAGGTGGAAGGAGAAAGGATAAGAAAGCGAGGGATAGGGAATCAGGAATGGGGGGTAGTTCAGGGCTTCCCTTGTGCTGACCACTCCTCCCTACTGACCCTTTGTTCTGCTACATTGGAAGAAACTGTGAGCAGGGAGGGCAAATGGGGTCAGGTGGGAGTCATGAGAGGCTGCAGTGACTGTATCAAAGCAACCTGCAGGAGCCAGCAGCATTCCCCCCCCCCCCGCCAGAACTTTCCCTGAGGCCTGTAGAAAAAGCAGCTACTGTAATTCTGGAGAATAACACAAGCTCTGGGAGGAAGTCCTTTATTGGCCTACAGACAGCCTCCAAATCTTAAACAACTACTCACTCACAACAGGATACGTAACGTGGAAGGTAATACAGGGACAAGGGCCCACCACAAACCCAGATGCCAACTCTGTTCCCACATCTACTGAGGGAGCAGTAGTACGAGGCCAATAACATAACTCACAACATAGAGGTGCGTTTACTTGCTCTTCTCAAACATGATTTATGCCATCTTATGACAGCAATGCCCTTCAACACTCTATATTGGACAAACAGGATAGTCTGTATGCAAGATAATTTATAGATACAGTTCTGACATTAGAAATAGTAATACCCCCAAACCAGTTAACATTCCTGGATACACAGTGAAGGATTTAAAAGCTGCAATCCTTAAACAAGGAAATTACAAAGGAAGACTAGGCAGAGAAACTGCTGAACTGAATTATATTCACAAATTCCAGTCTATTAGCAGAGATATGAACAAAAACAATGGGTTCATGGCACACTGTGTGTATTAATACAAGGGTCCTCAACTACTGCACAGATAACGAAAGGAGTCTTTTCAGAGTTTTGAACCCTGGGGAACTGACTTAGTAAGCAGATTTACTGCTTTCACAAATCAACAGTAACTATTCACTATAAGGATCTAAAAGATCTGTACCTTCTCACTCAGTCTTTTTAAAATTTAGGTCAAGGAACATGATTTGTATCTTTGTGGATCCTACTATATTCTGTCGTACTCTAAAAGCTATATAAATATGCTTTATAACTGAGGCTATAACACCACACAGTACTATATCTGAAGAAGTAGGTTTATATCCATGAAAGCTCATGCTAAAATAAAAATAAAAACCAGTTAGTCTTAAGGGTTCTCCCACATTCCTTTTTTTCCCTTTTTTTCCTTTTTTTTTGTCCCTTCCCCTCCCACTCTCTTTTTTATCAGTCCAAGGAAGATGGTGGGGCCTTCTGGCTAGAATTCTCTGAAGTTTTCCCTACTTATCCTCTAGTTCTGCTTAATAAATAATAAATTAATAAATGCAGCTGTGTCCCTGAATAAAAAGTTTTAAAATTGTGTTCAGTCTTGGGTGATGGAAAAATAGCAAAATTGTCTCATCTAAAACCCCTCCTTCCCCTTGCCCAGAAGGTCTCTGCCCCTCATCTTGGCCTGAAGCATTCTTCAGAGAAAAGAAGGGTGGGACACTTAAAGGTCCAGCCAATTAACTTACTAAAACTGAAACAGAAGCACTGGAGAGAAAGATGCTGCAGGCTTCGGGGAGTGACAGGTAGACTTAGACTCAAGTCGGACTTAAGTCGCTTCAGTGACTCGACTCGACTCGACTCGACTCGAGAGTTGTATATTTTTAATGACTAACTTGATGCCCTTGGTTCAGTAACATAACACATTCATTCAGAAACCTTACGACTTTGAACAATGTCTCCATCTCTTTTTTGCCTACTGGTCGCATGGCAGTCTGTCTCAAGCCCAAAGTGTGGGTGCATCTCTCAGAGGAGAATAACAAACAGGTTAGGCAATGGGGTTGAGGCAGGCTTGAGCTCTGCTGCATATCAGAGGAGCCTTCTAAAATGTTTCCTAAGAGCAAAAGACAAGACTCGCCCCCAGAGCGCAGGTGCATTTCTCAGAGGAGACCAGGAAATGTGTTAGGCAATGGGCTTAAGGAGGAAGGATCCTTGCTTCTAAATCTTTTGAATCTTCAATGATGAGGAGTAAGATCCTATTCCCCACTTCCATTCTGCAGATGGCAAAACTGCAAATGTGGAGAGCCGACTCTGCTTAAATTGTTAAAACTGAATTCATTTCACTTTATCCAATAATTCTGGAATTTTGGTTGAGATATAAAGTTGGTTTCCAGACTTGAGACTTGACTTGAGGGTATCTTCAAGGACTTGAGACTTGAAGGTAGAGACTTGAGACTTGGAGTAAAAGACTTAAACACATCACTGGTGACAGGTGGTGTGGTTTGCTGGGCCTAGAGAAAGCGAAGGATAGACAGCAAGGGAGAGACGCTCAGGAAGCCAGCGGAGGTGGGAAAACCAGGAGAGGAGGTGGGAACACCTTGGGGTGGGGGGAGGGAGAAGAGGAGGTTTGAATTATGAATGAATGGTGTTCGTGTCTGTGCTATATGTTGTGAATGGATCTGGGTGCTCATAAGAGGGAGAGAAATTAGGAGTGATCTAAAGGGAGAGTGTTTGTATGTATGTATTTTGAGGGGATTGAATTTGAAGGAAGGAGTTGACTGTGTGTAGTGTATAGAGATGTCATTGTGTAAAGGCCTGGAGAGGATGGAAAAAATGGAGAGTATTTTTTTTTCTGATGCTGTCACGGGGGATTCTGAAAAATTGAACAGACTGTACAAATGGATTGTCCAATATTTTCTTTTAAAATGGTGAATAAAATATCGAAGCAATTTAATTTTCCTGAAATAATGTCTAAAAACTATGTAAAAGGATGACTTTTATGTGAGATTATGTACATAGCAGCTCAATGTGAATCCTAGACTGTATATCGGGAACTGAGCAAGATGCATTTCTGCCTCTAAGTTGCACTGCCACAATCACAAGAAAAGGAAGATTGGTTCTCTTTCTTTCTTTCTTTCTTTCTTTCTTTCTTTCTTTCTGTTGGAGGTTTCCTTTTGGTGGTATAGTTGCTGAAGCTGTTTTACTACCACTGATGGTTTGCTCTGTTTTTATTGACTTCTGCCTGCTCCTTATAAGATGGAAGAACCAAAGAGATTCCTTATAGTTCAGGACCTCATAGCTCCATGTATGACAAATAACAACAACCACAGCCACATTCAGTTTGTAATTATTGGATGAATGATTTTATGCTAAACCACATTTTACATAATTCATTTCTTATTCCCCAAGGAGCAAAACTGATAAAGGCTTTTAACATTTTATTGTTTTCAATTTGTAAAATTTAAGGAAAAAATATCTCGTAGAGGAATAGGAAAATCTAGATCTTCTTGAATGGCTCTAAAATTTCTAAAAATTGTATGCCTCTGTTATATGTTGGGGGTGGAATTGTGTTTGGAAGGAAATTATTTTAGGTACTTTTCATATTTGGGGGAAATTCATTTTATAATAATTTATTTGAATTTGATTGAAGAGAAATGGTTTGATAATAGCTGATTTGCATATCTCCCAGTATTTCACAGATTAGAAACTGGGACACATGTGGCCACGCAACATCAGATTGTGGTCAAAACAGTAAAAGTAATAAGTGTGGAAGAATACACAATCTAAGAGAGGCTCCAACATTTGCTTTTGCCTGAGTCTATTGGGAAGGGCAAGATACTGCCCCTCTTCTCTTCACCCCTTTGCTGTGTTAATTGAATGCAAACTACTCTTGCACATTGAACTCAGTTTGCAGCAATTGACAGGACAAAGGAGGAAAGTGGAAGGAGGAGAGAGAAACTGGGGCATTTTAAAAGCAACTGAAAAAGTGGGATGACAAGATTATTTGGGACTGTCTTTGCTAAATTGGGCCAACTGGAAGGTATGGATTCATTGAGGCAGAAAATGGTGGTAATATGTTTATACTTATCTTTCAGCTGAAATTTTAATAATGTTTCTGAAACTGATGTTTTTGTTTGATTAGTTAATTGTGCAGTCATTTTGTAACAGTGCCCATAACAGTTGGTCAAAAACTGAAATGGATGATACCCTTAACTTTTGGAGACCTGTGCTGACCAGGAGCTTCCTTGGCTTAGGGAATCTTTTCCTTATTTGCTGGAGTGCAGTTTTTGCCTCTCAGTGCCTGCAGAATTCTCCCTGTGTGCTTTTGATAAGCTTTTTCTTGAATGCAGATGAGAACAGGGAATTTGAAAAAGGCTACTTTCTCTCTCTCTTTCACACACATAAGCACAGACTTTTTGGCAGCATGTTTGTTTTGCTTTTCAAAATTAATTTACAAAGCAGTTTACAGAATAAAAAGCACAGTAAAATTAAAGTATTTTTATAGTTCATTATAAAAACAATAGTACAACAATGAAGAGCAACATTATAAAAGCCGTAGTATAACAATCAAGATTTAAGTTAAGCCAGGCAGTGCTTTATAAAACAGTAGCCTCAACACTTAGACAAAAAAAGATGAATTTTTCTTAACTTTTGACAAGTGACTAATAATTGGCCAGGAACACTTTCCAACAAAGTGTATTCTGTACTGAGAAGGCTTTCTCCCAGTACATACTAGTTGTGCTTTATTCAGCTATGGACTCCTGAGCAAGGCCTCTCTAGCACATCTCAGAGCATGTGGACTGCTACAGGAAGGGATGCCCACTTACATCTCCAGAGCTTCTGAATTGTATACATAGCATCTAGCACCTTGAATTGAATCCGAGAACATACTTGCACCTGCTGGGGAATGATATTTCAGTCACTAGGCAAGTAACAGCATTTTGAACTAGTCCAAAATAGATGCCTAATCTTTTGAAGTCACTGAAGTAAAACATTAAGATTAATCTGAATTAAGATTCTATTTGTTTATTTTCACATTGAGTCTAAGCAGAGATGGTGAACCAGTGATCCTCCAAATTTTGCTGGGCTACAGCCTTTATGACTATTAGCTAAGCTGCTTAGGGCTGCCTATTGCCTATACAGGTTGTCAGTGACGACCATGAAGTTTAACAATAGAGTTACAATTTCCCTGTTCCTTATTTAGGAGGAGCATCACTTTCATCTAGATTTGATGAAAAAGAGAAACATAGTTGGGTTTCATCAGAATTCTGATGACATTGCACTTAAACCTACCACTGGATGATCTGACTCAGTGTTGCCATGTAAATGTTAAACAGCACAGGAGACAAAATAGAACTCTAAGAAATCCCATAGGATCACACCTGAGGAGAAACCTATTATCACTGCAAAGTGGTGCCTCCATGCCCAGAAGGACATTTTGATTAAAAGTATCAAACGCCAAAAGAATCAAGAGGATTACACATCTCATGTCACTGTCAAAATGCATCTTCATCTGATCCAACAGGTCTTTTACATGTGAGTAATGTATGAAATGGCCCTGTTTTTTGCATTCACTGTTTTGAATTGAGTAGATATATGTCTCTTTGAAGAAAGATAGTCTGGCCATACTCTTTCATTTCCTTGCACGCACTTCCTTCACCTTTTGCTCTTCCTCCCTTAAAGGCAGCTGTGCTTATTTTAATGTCTTCCCTTTTTTTGTAGGTATAATTTCCGTGGTTTCCGCTGGCTTCAGGCAATGATCTTTGCCATTGAGGAGATTAATAACAGCCCAACTCTTCTTCCCAACATGACTCTTGGATACAGCATATTTGACACCTGCAACACAGTCTCCAAAGCTCTGGAAGCCACACTGAGTTTTGTGGCCCAAAACAAGATAGACTCTTTGAATCTGGATGAGTTCTGCAATTGCTCAGAGCACATTCCCTCCACAATTGCAGTAGTGGGAGCAACTGGCTCTGGAATCTCTACTGCAGTGGCCAATCTTTTAGGTCTCTTTTACATACCTCAGGTACTGAATATATGTTTGTATTTCTCATAATTAGATGTGGGTCTGGTGTGTGTGTGTGTGTGTGTGTATAGTTTCTTAAGGTTGCTTGCAGTGGTTCTCAACCTGTGGGTCCCCAGATGTCTGTGGACTTCAGCTCCTAGAAGCCCCAGCCACTATGGTCAATGCTCAGGGCTTCTGGGAGCTGAAGTCCAAAAACATCTGGGGACCCACAGGTTGAGAACCACTGCTAGGGTGATAGTTAATCCACAGCTAAATATTGACCCATAGCTAAATTTTAAAAGATACTTTCTGTTTAGGCCAGTTACTATTACTATCATTAACTGACCTCAGAGTAGTTTGGAGAACAGAATGGAAAGGGGGATGAATTTGTATGCCACCTTATCCTCCCTGGAGGGAAGACAGAATATAAATACAATAAATAAAAATCCAGGCAAGACAATTGCAGCATAATTGCCCAAACTATCAATGCTATGTTAGTATTACCAAGCATATAACCGTGAATATTCTGTATTAATCTTAAATTTCATTGAAATTTCATTTAAGTGAACACAAAACAGGGCCATTTCATATATGAAATTTCATTAAGTCTGCCTAAGTGCTTTCAGGAAGAGGGACCTCAGAATTCTTTTTAAGAGGTTCACATGGGAGGCTCAACATTGACAGGCAGGTTGTTAATTTTGCCAATTGTAGGTACATTTTTAGAAAACAATGAAAACACATTGCATTAAAACAATTACAACAACAACAACAGTTGAAGCAGGTAACAATCTGACTACCAAGAAAGCAGTAGCAAAATAATAAATAAAATATTACATATTAAGTGAAGGAAAAATAAATAAAATTTAATACATGAAGCGAAAGGAAAAATGTAGAAGGCCCTATTAACAAAATGCAAAATGCCTGTAATTTTTCTTGACACATCCACTACTGCACTATAATATTTTAGAAAAAAAGGCTATAAAAGTATTTAAGCAGATACAGAAATACAGGCAAAATATTCTAAAAAGAAAGCTTGAAATGTAGAGAATCTCCTGATGCAAAACTTGGAATTGGATGTATAGTGAGATGGCCACATTTGATGACAATAATGTGTCTCAGAACAAAAAGAGATTATAAAGTTTTTCAGAAGAATCTCTCTAAACTGGGAGAATGGGCTTTTAAATGATAAATGAAAACAGTGAAAACAAGTGTAAAGTGATGCATATTGGGGGAAGAAATCCTAGCTTCACATGTACACTGTTAGAATGTATACTGGCAGCAACTGGCCAAGGGATCTGGGGGGGTCATGTTTGATATCACTATGGAAATGTCAGTCCAGTGTGTGGCTGCTGTTTTTGTTTTTTGTTTTTTCACCAAAAGCAAATTTCAAGTTGGCTGTAATTAGCAGAAGAGTCAGAAAAAATGTTTCCAATATCATACTGTCCTTATACAGATTCGTGGTATAGTGTGTACATTTCTGATCATTCCACTTAAACAGGATATTCTAGAAATGGAAAAGATACCGAAAATGGCAGCTAGATGACCAAAGGACTGGAGCAACAGCACTATGAAGGCAGATTGTAATGTTTGGGGTTGCTTAGCTTGGGAAAGAGGCAAGGAAGGGCAGAGATGTTAGACATATCTAAAAGTACACATCTCTTATAATCCTAGAAACTGAAATAATCTAGAGTTGGACTAGATAATTCCTCAAACTAATCCAGCATGGCTTTTCTGTGTGTGTGTATGTGCTTTCAAGTTGCTGGTTGACTTATGGTGACCCCATGAATTTCATAGGGTTTTCTTATGCAAAGAACACTCAGAAATAGTTCTGTGAGTTCCTGCCTCTGAAATATATTATAGCCTACAGCACATGATGTTCTTAAATTAGTCCATATCAGAGGAATCAAGACCGCTTATTTGAGGTTCTTTGAAAACCTGTTAAAACTAAATAGAAAATATAGCAGCATTGCTGAGGATGAGCGAGCCTCTCCCTGGTTCAGGTAAAGAGGAGCAAAAGGTGGATTTCCCTTTCCTTTCTGGCAGAAGTCCAATTTTTATCCAAACTGTGTATCCCCCCCAAAAGTAAACCTGTTAAAAGCCCCCCCCCCCGAAAAGGAAAGAAATAAGGCTATGTTTGGGTTGTTAATAATGAAGCCTTTATATTAGTCAAACTTTTCAAGTAGAGGTTGAATGACCACCTGTCAGAGATGCATTGGCTTGGATTCCTATACTGCCAGTGAGTTGGATCCCTTCCAAATCTATGATTCTGTGACTCACACTTAAACTGTCAGTTTCCCAGAGGCCTGAATTTTTGATGTAACTAGCTTCAGAGCATTTACAGAGTACAAATAAAAATAAAAAAAAACTTATTTTGTGAATGCTAACTACTCAAAGATGACTCTGAGTCACAATGCTAGAATAGGCCTGTCTTCTTCAGACTCTTCTCTAGCATATAATATAAAAATGGTTTCTCTAAGTTTCTGGGCCTTGTTCTCCTAGTCCAGGAGGTAAGCCCAGCCATGGCTCAATGAAATGACTAAGGAACACAGGTGTTTTCTAGTACAACAGGGAGCAGGACAGCCTCTCCTGCTGTGATCTTGGAGAGTCAGGCCATAACTGGTTTCTTGGTGATTCAGTTTTGCCTGTATATTTCTAGAGTCTCAAGACTAGCCTTAGTGGGAGCTTTAACCTTTCCAGGAGATTCATGGTCAGAAGGAATGGGGATCGACAGGGAGCTTGCTCATATATGCTGTACAGGTAAACAAGGATGTAGAAAGTGTGGACTGCAGTCTATGTAAAGTCTCCAAATTCTTGGAGTTCATTTAAAAAAAAAAACACTAAATGTGACTAGCAATTTCAACTTATCTGCTCACGCTGTTCTACTTCCAGGAGCGGCTTTTGTTTACCTAGGACATAAGAAGTGTAGTGTATCTAGAAAAGAGGGTGACCCCTTCGAGCAGGTGTGTGGCTCTCCAAGGTCCTGCATGAGAGTAGTTAATTTTTAGGGAAGTTGCCCATATCTAACTAAACAAACCACATATTATCCATATGTAGTTTTTCATAACCTGTGAACTGGGAACTTGGGTTTGTTTCTATCCTTATAGTTGTTGTACCAGTCATAAGCTAAGAGTTATAAGCCAAGAATAAACTGCCCCCAATGCCTAACAAATCTGAACATGCATTCTCTGTGCCACCACTGATGAGCTTTCCCTGTCTGTCTGACCTGATGTATGGAACAGGTAGTCTTTCCAGGACTTTCACACAGTCAGAACCCCTGTGTAATCAAGAGTGCCTCCCTTCTCCTTTAGTGGTTTGAATTTTATAGTTCGGATTTTCATTGAGAATCTGTGGCTTTTCCACTGATTCTGGTCTCTTGTCTCATGTTCATTTTGTCACCATGAGAAAGTGGGAAATATATATATAAAACCCAACATGGAGGTTTCCTTTTGTTTGTTAACCCCTCAGCAAACTTTGTAATGATAGTGAGTGTGAAGGACAAACAGTGGGATGCTGTTTAATTGTGTCAGGAATGTGTTGAGCATTTAAGATACCTTGAAATGTTGGCTCTCTGTTGACTCTGTGCCCTGTTCGACATACAGAGCATTAGCACGCCAAAGTTTCTTGATTAACTTCTCCCATGAAGTATAGGAATTCCAAGATGGCAAAAGGAGGGGGGAACGGCTTTCAGAACTATTTTTGCTTTGCTTATCATTTTTATTTGGTTTGCTTAACAATATGTTACTGCTTATTCTTTGTTCTTTCTCCCAGGTTAGTTATGCTTCATCCAGCCGGCTCTTGAGCAACAGGAATGAGTATAAATCTTTCCTGCGTACCATACCTAATGATGAACATCAGGCTACTGCCATGGCAGACATTGTTGAGTACTTCCGCTGGAACTGGGTGGGTACCATTGCGGCAGATGACAATTATGGCAGACCGGGGATTGAAAAATTCAGGGAAGAGACAGAGGAGAGAAATATTTGCATTGATTTTAGTGAGCTCATTGCCCAGTACTTGCCTGAGGACCAGATCCAGCAGGTGGTGAAAGTCATCCAGAATTCCACAGCAAAGGTGATTGTTGTCTTCTCTAGTGGCCCAGACCTGGAACCCCTGATCAAGGAAATTGTCACACGTAACATCACTGGTCGGATTTGGCTGGCAAGTGAAGCCTGGGCCAGCTCTTCTCTGATAGCCATGCCAGAATTCTTTCATGTTATGGGTGGCACCATTGGATTTGCTCTAAAAGCAGGACAGATCCCTGGCTTTCGTGAATTTCTGCAGAAGGTGAATCCTAAGAAATCAGCTAACAATGGATTTATCAAAGAGTTTTGGGAGGAGACTTTTAACTGCTATCTGCCAGATGGAAACAAGAATTATCCAGGTTCTTTCCTCAAGGGCCATGAAGAAGGCACTAGACCTGGAAATAGCACAGCTGCTTTCCGCCCCCCATGTACAGGGCGGGAAAATATCACCAGTGTGGAAACTCCTTACATGGATTATACCCACCTGCGGATATCTTATAACGTGTACTTGGCAGTATATTCAATTGCCCATGCTTTGCAGGATATCTACACCTGTATCCCTGGGAAAGGGCTGTTCACCAATGGGTCTTGTGCAGACATCAAAAAGGTTGAGGCATGGCAGGTAAGTTTTTACTATGTTACAGAATGCCTGTATAGTGTTTTTATGGAACAGACAACAAACAAAGCAGGATCTCCATACTGCTCAAAACCAATGTTCTTTGACATTTTTGGCTACAACATTACCATAGCAGGTATAGAATATTAGGTGACATAGTCTCCTCTAGATTCAAAGACTGGTACCATTTAGATCGTATGAGGCAAGGGCCCATGTTTGTGTTTGCAAAGATCACATGAGCACATTCATGAATCTTGCTGGCATACAGTGAAAAATGTTTTCTCTTTCTCTTTGGGAGCCACAGCATCTTTGCTTGGATGTATGCTAGGGAGCCATATCCTGTCATTTGAGTCCATTCTTTCATTTCTTTCCCCCGCTTCTATTTGTTTCATCTCCCTTCTGAAATGGTTCTGTTACTTATGTATTTCCTCATCTGTTCTTCTGCCATTTCACTTCTAAATATTCTCTACCTCATGCCGCACGCCTGCTCTCAACACCTTATTTTTCCTTCTTTGTCCTTCAGATTCTGTCCCCTTCACCCTTCTTTTTTCTTTCTGTTCTTCTAAGATTCCGAACCCCTTCATAGCTAACGTCTGAGTACAAAAAGAAACTGCTCAAAGAGAAGATGCAGAGCGGCAGATGTAGAATGCCTATCCAGCATTGCCACATAAAAAGTTAAAATTGCTTTGATGCAATTTCTCTGCTGTTTGCTCACTTTGGGATTTGTGACTATTCAGTGTGCTCAAGAACCATATCTAATTTGGAAAAATCCCCAAACAGAAGTACTCTTAGTTTTAATCTTTAGTAAAGAATACAAGGTGCTGTAGGCTAAATCTCAGAGGAAGACAATGAATGGCCTAAGAAAACCCCATGAAATTAATGGGATATTCATATATTGACAGGTGACTTGAAGGAATATGCACACATACACACACGTTTGTATGTTTCATGTTTATTCTTACTCTCTTCTGATAACAGTTAAAGAACAGTTAGTCATGCTAAATATTTTAATTTTTTTCTTTGTGTGGTGATCTGCATATGTGGATATTAGTGGCATGAGTCTCTTGGGGGAGAATGATTCTATTCCAGTAGAGTCTACTGCATGTAAAATATGGTAATATGGTGTCCTATTCTGCAACCCCCCCTTTTAAAAGCCTGAATTACATGTGACATTGGAGATCGCTGATCAGCATCTCATGCTGTCAGTGTGGGTCCACATAGTTGTGTTGTATGGAACTAGAAATGAAAAAGTTTGAAAACTGTTGAAGATGAAGATTTCCCCCCACCATTTTTATTTTTTTTAAGCAGAAGTATAGATATGTCATCATTCACTGACTCCTCTCTGTTTTTTAAATATGATGATATGATGGCATAACGTCACGGTGTCATCATTATATCTGGAAAAGCTGAGCTGTTCAAGAGTACTCAGTGCTTCAGTATTGTTTTGCATTGCTTGTTATTTTCATAGTTTTAAGTGTTTGACAGCATTGCATAATATAGTACAGAATATTACGGCAGTAGCCAGTACACTGTGGTATACTATGTACAAACACCCCAAAGAAAGGTTTAAAAATGTATTTTATGTATATATCTAAAAGGGAAGAAACAGCATAATGTGACAAGTAACATACAAGATACAAAGCATCATCTACATTTACTGCTGAAACAAAACATGTAGTTATTCACTCAGGTGTTCATGTTGGTGATGATGAAAACCAGGATCTCAGCTATAAAATAGTTGTGCCAGCATTGCTTTGCTTTTAAAACTTGCAGTAACTATCTTCATGTTTACCTGACAAATGTTGTTTGCTTGGTGATGGGAGCTGAGAAGAGAAGGGAGAAGGAAGCAATGAAGAAACAGTTGATTCTGTTCTGAGGGAAGGGGTCAGCAAATAGGTAGAATGGTGTGGGATAGAATAAGTGCACCTCCTTTAGAAAGAGAGGGTGAAAGCCACTTTGGATCAATGACAGGAATAACTCATACCAATTCATTGTGGAATGTGGGGAGTACTCCAAGAACATGGAGAATTTGGAGGGGGAACACAGACTGAAACTAACTGAAGGGATGTGAAGTTTTATGTGAGTGAAGCAAAAACTTCTGGAACAATGTGAAATGTTTTCAGAACAGCCATCTATATTTGACAACAGTTATGGGAGAAAAGGATTTAAAACTCTGCAGAGTATCATTTGTCATATCTTCAGAGCAGTTGCTGATTAGTAAAACATAGTCTGAGAAAAGAGATGGACTGGATGTAAGCAAACTGAAATGTAACACCCCAAAGATGGGAGTGCTCTTAGGGACATATTGAAACAATGTTAGAGTTTTCTCCTCTTTTGGAATTGGGTTTTTAGTCTCCATGAACAAGATGTGTAGTTCAGTAAAGCTACTGGATTCATAGTTTGCAGCTATAGCAAATGGTGGCTGGTGCCCAGCTGATATAGTAGAACAGAACACAAGGTCATGGGACATGGTTTTACGGGTCATAGTAGCAACTAGCAACCCATAGGATACCCATAGGAAAGGTATACCGAAGCAAATGAACCCTAAAAATCTCATTGTGTATATGGTGGGGAGTAATTTAGGCAACAGTAGTAGGAGCTGATGGACTGAGTATGTACATGGGGGAGTGTCTCATCCTGAAATTAAAGCATGTGCTGTGCTCACCATGAGCTGCCCATGCACAATATTCCAAACCAAAGCAGAGAGATCCTTCCTTTTCTTCTCTAGCACCAAAAAGCAATTGTTTACCAAAAGCAATAATGCAATAGCACCAAGCATACTACAGGATCAGGATTTTCTTCACAGTTTTCTGTACTCTTTCTACTTTTTTCCTCTCAAAGAGGCTAAACTTTTAGAATGTGTGAATCATATCAAAACTGGAATTTGAAGAGAAGTGTAAACCTCACCCCAAACATCATGTTTCTGTTGTGGGGTACTCTGTATAGATGACCTGCTGTAGTTGCTGCCATGCCTGTAATTATGAAAACGAGCCTCCCTGGGCTGCTGCCAGTGACACAGAAGATGGCAACTCTTCTGCTCATTCTCACTCTGACCTTCTTAAGAAAGCAGGCAGGCTTTGGGGATAGGTAGTTGGAGATAAGCAGGGATGGAGAGGACTCCTCAGCCAATATAAATTGCTTTGGCTGTTGAAGTGGACTACTTACACACACACACACACACACACACACACACACACAGGCAGCTGGTAGCTTCCATGTCAATGAGACAGTGAGTTTGCTTTGAGTTTTTGAGTTTTAATCTGTATTTATCAACGACTTGGATGAAGGAATAGAGGGCATGCTCTTCAAATTTGCAGATGACACCAAATTGGGAGGGGTTGCTAATATGCCAGAGGACAGGATCAAAATTCAAAATGACCTGGACAGATTGGAGAGCTGGGCCAAGGCTAACAGAATGAAATTCAACAGAGAGAAGTGTAAAGTCCTACACTTAGGTAGAAAAAATGGAATACAGAAATATAGGATGGGAGACACGTGGCTGGATAGCAGTACATGTGAAAGGGATCCAGGAGTCTTCATAGACCACAAGCTGAACATGAGTCAGCAGTGTGATGCAGGAGCCAAGAAAGCCAATGCAATTCTCGGCTGCATCAATAGGAGTATAGCGTCTAGATCGACGGAGGTACTGATACCACTCTGCTCTGCTTTGGTTAGACCTCATCTTGAATACTGTGTCCAGTTCTGGGCACCCCAATTCAAGGAGGACATGGTCAAGCTGGAGCAAGTCCAGAGGAGGGCGACCAAAATGGTGAGGGGCCTGGAAGCCATGCCCTATGAGGATAGACTTAGAGAGCTGGGTATGTTTAGTCTGCAGAAGAGCAGGTTAAGAGGAGACGTGATAGCCATGTTTAAATATTTGAAGGGATGCCATGTAGAAGAAGGAGAGGGCTTGTTTTCTGCTGCTCCAGAGACCAGGACAAGGAGCAATGGATTCACGCTACAGGAAAGGGGATTCCACCTGAGCCTCAGGAAGAACTTCCAGACAGTTAGGGCTGTCCGGCAGTGGAACATGCTGCCTCGGAGTGTAGTGGAGTCTTCTTCCTTGGAGGTTTTTAAGCAGAGTCTAGATGGCCATCTTTCGGGAGTGCTTTGAGGGTGTTCCTGCATGGCAGGGGGTTGGACTGGATGGCCCCTGTGGTCTCTTCCAACTCTACATTTCTATGATTCTATAATTCTATGATTATAAAGGAGTTATTCAGGGGGCTGAACTCTTTTTCCTTAAGGGTTTCAGTACCTCCAATAAGTCCTTTAAAATTCCAGAACAAAGGCACAGAACAACCTCTGTTGTTTGTGAGAGGGTTGTGTTATTCTCTAGAGTTAGTTGTAGCTCCTTGATGATGCATTTGACTGGTCTCAGCTTGAGACTTTAGGTTGACAAGAAAGAGGTAGGGGAAACAAAACATAAGGAGAAGTTGAGGGAGTTGCGCATGTTCAGCATAGTGAAGAGAAGACTGAGTGGTTACATGAGTACATTCTTTATATATCTCAAGGGCTATCACAGAAAGGACAGTACAGGCTTGTTCTCTACTTCCTCAGAGAGTAGGATCAGTTGTAATGGTTTTAAGTTACAGGAAAGTAGATTTTGACTGAATTTTAGAAGGAACTTTTTGATGGTAAGAGTGGCTCAGCAATGGAAACAATTTGAGGTATACCTTAGTTAACAAAGTAGATGTGTTCCTGGATGTTACTTCTATAAACAGAAGTAGTCACTGCATTGTTATTAACATACTTGCAAAATATTCCTGTATAATCTGTTCTAATGTTTTTCCTGGAAAAGAGATCAAGTTAACTGACCTATAGTTTCCTGGGTCTTCTTTTTTGCCCTTTTTGAAGAGAAGAACAATGCTTGCTCATCTCCAGTCCTCTGCCATCTCACTTGTTCTCTAGGATTTCTCAAAAATGAGGGCAGGTGGTTCTGTGAGTACATCAGTAAGTTCCTTCAATATTCTGGATGCAGTTCATCTGGTCCTGCAGATTTGAACTCATTGAGATTATTAGATGATTCCTGACTTACTCCTTATCCATCTTGATTTGCAAGATCTGGACTCCTTGCCAAGGTCTCTGCTGATGCATGGAGCCACACAGTGCTCTTTTGAGGGAAGAAAAGTCCCCAAAGCATAATAAGTATTGGGCAGTTTTACCTTTTTTGTTGTGATATGTTAGCATTTTGCCATCTTTGCTGAACAGCAGTGCCACCATTTCCGTAGTCATTCTTTTTCATCAAGCATATTATTTTTTTAAAAAAGTCGTCTTCTTAATTTCCTTCTTCCCTAGCCAGTCTCATCTCATTTTGAACTTTAGCTTTCTTTACACATCTCTATTTTTCCTTGGTGTTCTGTCCTTCTTTCTATTCTTTATACATTCTGTTTTTTCTTTTCACTTCCTCCTCACGGTTACTGTATAGCTACCTGGCCTTTTTAAAGATGTTTCCTATTTTTCTTCTACTAGGGAATTGTTTGTGATTGTACTTTCTGCAATCACTTTCTGTGATTGTATTTTCTACTTTTCTTTTAGTACCTTTAGGCATAGGATTCTACCAGTATTTCTCTGAGCTAGATAAAATCAGCTTTCCTGAAATCCATGGCTCATGATTGACTCTACTTTTCTTTGGACTGTCTCACAGTTACAAATTCTAGCATTACATTGTCACTTCCCCCTAAAGCACTGATTGTTTTAATTCACAGAATCCTAGATTTCCAAGGGACTACAAGGGCCATCTATTCTAAGCCCTGCCATGCAGAACACTGAAGCACTCCTGAGAGATAGTCATCCAACATTTGTTTAAAGCCCTCCATAGAAGGAGAATCCACCACTCTCTGAAGCAGCCTATTCCACTGTGGAACAGTTTTTATGGTCAGGAAGTTCTTCCTCATGTTTAGGTGGCATTTTCTTTCTTACCATTTGAATCTATTGGGTCATGCTCCGGTTTCCAGAGCAGCTGAAAATGAGCTTGCTCCATTTTCAACATCCCTTCTAATATTTAAAAATGGCTTTCCTATAACCTCCCAGTTTTCTCTTCTCCAAGTTAAACATTCTCAGCTCCCTAAGCTGTTCCTAATAATACGTGGTTTCCAGAACCCTTACCATCTTGGTCGCCATCCTCTGAACATGTTCCAGCTTGTCAATGTCCTTTTTTGAATTGTATTGCCCAGAACTGGACACAGTACTTCAGGTGAGGTCTGATCAAAGCTGAGTAGAGTGGTACTAGAGTGGTACTATCTGGATAGTATACTTATGTTGATGCAGCCCAGAGCTGCATTGGCCTTTTTGACAGCATGTTATTGGCTCATGTTAAGCTTGTGGTCTGTGAAGATCCTTAGATCCTTTTCACATGTACTGTTGTCAAACCAGTGCTATCCTATATTTGTACATTTCATTTTTTCTGCATAAGTGTAACATAATGGGCCCTTCCTTCCTTTTTCTGCATAAGTGTAACGTAGTGGGCCCTTCCTTACCATGCCCTCCAAGTCATTAATAAATATTTTGAACAACAATGGGTCCAGGATTGAGTCCCACAGCACCCCACTAGTCACTGCTCTCCAGGATGAAGAGGAGCCATTGATGAGTACCCTTTGGGATTGTTTCTTCAACCAGTTATAAATCCATCTAACTGTAGCACTGTCTAGTCCACATTTGACCAGCCTGTCTGTATGAATATCATGGGGACTTTGTCATAAGCAGTTATTCCAGTGACTAACTCTTCTCTTTTGTTTAGAATCAAACCTAGGATTGCCAGTCCCCTTGTTCTTTCCTCTATCTTTTGAAAGATGAAATTATCTGCAAGGCACACTAGGAATATGGAGAGCCTATTCTTAGCAGAGTCAGTATCCCAGCAGATATCAGGGGTAGTGAAGCCCCCCATAACTACTAATTATTACATCTTTGAGCTTTTTTTTTTAAATATATTTTTATTGAATTTCACATAGAATAGCCCAACAGATAATTTTAAGCCCATACACACAAAGAAAAATCACCCCAATATCTTAACATAAATATTAAAAAAAAACCTTACTATACATATTAGACCTACCATATAAAAAGTGAAAAATATAAAGAGAAAAGGAAAAGAAAAAGTAAAAAAGAAAGGAAGAGAAAAAAGAAAGGAATTCCATAAGCGAAAGTAAACTGTCCAGACAGACAAGGAAGATTATAGCGCAAGACAAGAGAGCAGAACAAGAAAAAAGAAATATACTAGTCATAAGACAAAAACACACAAACTCTTACATCTACTTACCCACTTCTTACCCCATCCCCTGGCTTTCCACGTAACCTGACATCGGTTAAATTATCCAATCAATACATATCCCCTCACTTTAAAGAAAAGGAATTTTTCTTTCTATATAAATATTTAACTCTATTTCCTAGAGTTCTAAATCATCTAAATATCAAAATCCAATTGAAAATTGTCACCTATTCTACTCTTCATATAAAGTATATATGGTTCCCAGATTTTCCAATATGATTGCATAGATTTTCCCTTCGACCATCCTGGTAATTTCTCTATTTTCGCTACTTCCATCACTTTAACTAACCATTCATGAATTAATGGAACAGATTTTTGGCACCAATACTTTACAAATATTGTCCTTGCTGCTATTATCAAATAATATAACAATATTTTATTTTCCTTTTCAATCTTGTCTGCATAATCTACCATATTCAAAAGATATAGTTCTGGTAATTCTTGATTTTAAAATCTTTTGTATTTCCTCATTCACACACAACCAATATCTTCTAGCCTCCTACATATCCACCATAAATGATAGAAAGTCCCTTCTTGTACACTACATTTCCAACATTTATTACTAACTTTTTTATATATTTTCGCTAGCCTTACTGGAGTTAAGTACCATCTATACATCATTTAAAAAAAAATGTCTAGCAAACTTAATTTTTGTTTCTAATTGTTGGGACATAAGTATATCTAGTTGTTTTTGTATTATCCGTATTTCCTTACAAGTCTCTTTATTTTCTGGATTTTCTTTTAATTGTTTTTCCTTTTGTTTTAAAAGGTTTGTTAGTTCAGTTTCATGTTCTCTTCTTTTTTTCTTCAAATATATCTCTTTTTTAATGAAGAAGCCTCTCATTACGGCTTTAGCCGTATCCCATACTGTATGTATTGGGGTATTGGGGTACCTTTATTTAAGTTTTCTAAAAAGAAATATTTCAATTCATTTTTAGCTTCTCTAATTATTTCCTGATCACATAATAAATTGTCATTAAGCTTCCAATAAAACTCTGACCTACCAAATTTTAGACTTAATTTTATAGGGCTGTGATCTGAAATTATTCTAGGTAGTATCTCTGTATCTTTAATTGTACTAGCTAAAGTCCTGGATAACCAAATCATATCGATTCTGGACCAACTTAGATGCCTTTGTGAAAAATATGTATATTCTTTTGTATCACCATATTTATATCTCCATGAATCAATTAAACCAAAATTTTCACGTAAGATTTTAAAGCTATTAGGCAACTTTCCTTGATTAGAGTTAATTTTTTTTTAGTTTTTTGTTTCCTATCAATATGTGGTTCTCTTATCACCCTTAATAAGCTTGCTACACTTTCTAACAGATCTTCTAATATAAATACAACTTTATCTGCAAAGGCTTGGAGTTTAAATTCTTCTTTCCTTACCTTTATGCCTCTAATTTCCGTGTTCACTCTAACTTCCCTACACAATACGTCCAGTGCCAAAATAAATAATAAAGGGGAAAGGGGACATCCCTGCCTAATACCTTTTTCTATTTTTATATATTCTGATTCATTGTCGTTTGTTCTCACTTTAGCTTTTTGATTTCCATATATTGCCTTAATCCAACTATAATAATTTCTTCCTACCTCTATTTTTTCCAATAATTTAAAAAGAAAAGTCCAGTTTAAATTATCAAAGGCTTTTTCTGCATCTATGAAAAATAGTGCACCTTTAACATCATTATGGTAGTTTAGCTATTCCATTACATCTATAACAGTCCTAATGTTATTTTTTATATGTCTATCTGGGAGAAAACCGTTTTGATCTTCATGAATAAACTCCTGAAGATACTTTTTTAATCTATTTGCCAATATTGCTACAAATATTTTATAATCCTCATTTAATAAAGAAATAGGTCTATAATTTTTCACCAATTTTGGATCACCATCTTCCTTAAGTATTACAATAATAGTTGCCTCCTGCCATGTCTCTGTGGTTTGTTTACTCTGAAGAATATCATTTATGACTCTTTGTAAGGGGTAAGCTAATTCATCCATGACAGTTTTATAATAGATGACAGTTAGGCTATCCGTCCCTGGCGCTTTCCCTGTTTTTAATTTTTTAATAGCTTCTTTTACTTCATCTAAAGAAATCCTTTCATTTAACATGTTTTTAACCCTTTCTGGAATTTTTGGGATCTTTATCTGTTGTAAATATTCCTCAATACAATCCTCTACTGAAATCTCTTTTTTTATACAATGTACCAAAATAGTTATAAAACAAATAATTAATTTCTTTTCCCTTTGTGACAATTCTATCTCCCATTTTCAATGCTACTATCATTCTTTTCACTTTTTCGTTTCTCACCTCATATGCTAAACAACGCCCAGGTTTATTTGCCCATTCAAAATTTCTTTGTTTAATAAATTCCAATTTTCTTTTAGTCTCCTCTAACAATAACATATTAACTTGTTCCCTTAACACATTTAGTTGTTTCATAATTTCACCATTCGAGGAGCACTTTTGTACCCCAAGCTCTTTCACTCTTATCTCTTCTTCAATTTTTTTCTAACCTTTCCCTTTTTTTCCTTTTCCATTCCACATTATTCTGAACGAATAGTCCTCTACTAACCACCTTACCAGCATCCCAGACAATACCAAAATTAACCCCTTTATCCAAATTTAATTCAAAATACTCCTTAATTCTCATTTTACATTCTTTCACTCTTTCATCATTTTGTAATAATAATTCATTCAGCCTTCAATAAATTTTTTCTCCCCTTTTTTCAATATAATATATACTGGATTGTGATCAGACAATGTCCTATTTAATATTTATACCCCTCCCACTTTACTTACCTAAGTTTTAGACATCCAAATCATATCAATTCTTGATAGTGAGTGGTGTATATCTGAAAAAAAAAAGTATAACCTTTCTTGTCTCCCTCCCTAATTCTCCAAACATCAACTAATTGCAATATTTCAACTATCTCAAAAACCTCCTTTGCTAATTTCCCCAGATTTTCCTTTATTTTTTTTCTGAATTCCTATCAATTAATGGGTTCACCACCACATTAAAATCCCTCAATATACACTAGTTCTCATAATCTAATTCTAATATCTTTTCTTTTAATTCCCTAAAAAAGGTACTTTTCTCCTTGACTGGAGCATAGATTCCAAGAATTAATAATTTATCATTATTTACTATAACTTCTACAGCCACAAATCTCCCCTTATCATCTGAATATACCAATTTTGGCCCTAGATTTTCCTTTATATACAATAGTACCCCATTTTTCTTTTTTAAGCCTAAACAAAAAAATTCTTTACCTAATCTTTTTTGTTTTATTAAATTACTATATTCCTTTTTAATTCTAATTTCTTGCAGGCAGATCACACTACCACTCATTTTTTTCAGGTAATGAAATATCAAATTCCTTTTCTTCAAAGTGTTAATTCCCTTCACATTCCATGAAATAAATTTGCAATTCATTCTTTACTTCCCTCTCCTTAATCAGAGTTACTCAAGTCCAGAAGTAACACTTCTTCCTTCTTTCGAGCAGCTAAATCTTTCTTCAAACCTTTCTTTTCTTCCTTTTTGGTGCTTCTTTTCAAGTCTCAGGTACTTCATTCAGCTGTATCCTCCTCTTCTAAGACTTCTTCTTCTGGAACATCATCTAAATCTTCTGGAACATCCTTTAACTTCTTCAAAAAGTCTTTTGCCTTCTCCATGGAATTTATTTTATATCTATCCGCTTGAATGTCAAGTTCACTTCTTCTAGTTTGTCCCAACTGAAGGGGATCCCATGTTTCTTCAACTTTTCCACCAAAACATTGTAGTCTTTCCTCCTTCTTAAAAGTCTCATTGGGATCTCCTTCAGTATGATCACTAGCTTATCATCTATCTTAATGCCTTTATAATGATGAACATCAAGGATGAAATCTCTTATGTTCTTCTTAACACATTGGACAATAACATCTTGTGGCAAATTCTTTCTTCTTGTGAAGGCTGAGTTTATAACCGCAATCTGTCTGCCTCTCAGTTTCCTCCAAATCCCACTCCAAACTCTTCACAAGGTCTCTGATTACTTTTATCCTAATATTTTCTGTAGGTTTCTCAGGAATTCCTCTAAAGCACAGCCATGATTCTTTCTCTTTCAATTCCATCACAGCCAGATGATCATGTTGTTTCTCCATTTCCACCTTCAAGTTTTGAGTTTCTCTTTTAAGCACTTGAATATCTTCTTTGTTTTCTTTCATTTCTTTCTTTACCTTCTTCATGATGCCATGCAATGCATTAAATTTAGTACTCATATCATCCAAACAGGTACCTGTTTCTCTTTTAAACTCTGTCATCGCCTCCATAAACTTCACAAGATATAATGGAACCCCTTCTTCCATAGATCCTCTTCTATATTGTTGTGAATGCAATTCAGTGACTTTCTTATTTCTAAGACTAAATGCCATTTTTCCTCTCTCTCCTTCTCACTTCTCTCCTTCTGTTATCTTTCAACCCAACTTCCACACACCTTCTTCCACTTGCTTTAACCTTCTCTCCTTATTGTACCTTTTGTTTCATAAATCTTCTTTGTTTCTTCTTTCCACTACTTCCTTTTGGTCTTTCCTATTCTGTCTCTCCTTTTCCTTCCTTACATTCCTTGCACCTTCTTTCCAAACTTCCAATTTGCTTCACTTCTTTTGCTCTTCTCTCCTTCTTCTAAACTCTTTCTTTCTTCTAGCGCTTCCGGTCTTATCTTATTTTCTAGTCTTTTCTCTCTTCTTCTTTGTTCTTACTTTTTCTTTTTGCTTTCCTCTCAAAAAGGAGAAAAATAAAAAAATTTCAAAAAGATTCATAAAAAAATAGAAGAAAAAATCAATTTCAAAAAACCGCAAAAGTTCAAAAATTCAAAAAGAAAAGTCCCAATAATTTCAAAAAAAGGTAGAAAGCCAAAAAAAACACAAAAACCAGTTAGTAGATGTTTGAGAGAGAAAAAAAGGGAAAAAACAAAAAAGATTAATCGTATGTATGAAGAATATTAAAAAACAAAACAAAACAACAATCCAAAAGCAAGGAAGCAAAAAGAAAAAAAATTAGCAAATCAAGAAAAAGATGGGGGGGAATCACAATAAGCATCAAAGTAACTGTCAAAATACTTAATCTAGGGTGGGTCTTTCTTTCTAAGCTTGTCCTTGTTTACACTTTCTTTGTTCTTCAAACAGCCGGCTGCAGGCCAGCATTTTCCAGGACACTTCTAGAAACACAGCAGTTGCTCTACTCTGCCCACTCTTGCTAATATATTACTTTACCAAGACAACACTATTAAGGCAACAACTAATATCCCATTCAGAAGTGCAGCAGAAAGTAAACAAAGGGGGAAAAAATCACCAAAAAATGTAGAGTCTAAATTAGTTAACTCCCCAAACAATATGGGGAGCTACTTCAAAATCCAGACAGGTTCAAAAAGTATAAAAAAATTATAAACAGATTGTCTTAAACAAAAAACAACAAGGTAAAGGCAACAGTAGAGGCCTAAAATAGAGATGAAGTAGCAAGAACTTATCAGCTACTTACATTCACAATCACAAAAACAAGAAAATCCAGTAATAGAATGAGTCTATGGGGGGTGGGGCATGCCAAAATGTTGAAAAGAAAAAGGAGAAATTCCAGTCTCTCACCCCACGCTCCATACCATAGACACCCAAAAAAATGAAAAAAAGTAGAGAAAAACCTTTTAAGCTGCCACTTCTACGCCCTCAAGTAGGACAGCTTTTTTCTGAGAAGTAGGCGAAATGACCAGATGTTTCTTGGTTCAAAGGCTAGAGGCCAAATTTATTAAGTACAAAAATAATAATGAAAAGTTCTACTATAGCAGGGTGCCAAAATCTCTCCAAAATGAGGTTCGGGACGGGAAACAAAGGCTTGGCATGGACTTTATATCCAGGCACCCAGGTAAACATCAGACACACCCATTGCAGCATTATTCCACCAATCACAGTATCCAGGTAAACATTATACACACCCATTGCAGCCACCCACCCCATATTAGGTAAAATGCCCAGAAACTTCTAACCATATAAGGGAAAAGGTCCAGAGACTTCTGACCATGTAAGGAAATCTCCAGAGGGGCAGGTAGCATGAAGTTTCTTCCAATCACAAGTGACCTTGCCCACAATGGCCAGGTTCCGGTGAGGTAGTAACAGACATGAGTCAGCAGACGGGAGGGGCTGGGGTCTCCTGTGTATGTGACAATTCCTTAATCTGTGATGGAGATTGTCTTTCCCCCACTCACAGTTCTATTTCTGTGCAAAAGAAGGAAAGAAAAGAAAGAACAATCAAACAGCTCCACTAAAAAGCAGGGTAAACAAACTTGCCCACTCTGTTTCTAACCAGCCCACAAGATCAAAGAGTATCGGGAATGTAGCCGATGTCAGGAATGCTTCGTCTGTAATCAATCACCTTCTCAACCTCCCTTGCTGTTAGAGGTTTGGTAGCAGCGAGCTAGGCAGGCAGAGTCAGCTTCTCTGCCTGATTTGAGAGATGGCAGTTCGTCTCTGCATGCCAGTGATCGTAGCAGTCACCCAGCAAGCTCCTAAGCAGTAGCTTCAACACCCCAAAGGCTCCAGCAGGATAATGAGGGCCTTCTCTCTCCAGAGTCCCCCTTGGGAGCCCCCGATCTTAAATATACCCCCTGAGAACTGCTTCTCTGTAGACTTGAACCTCTAACTGAGATTCCAAGGCAGCTCCGCTCTCGCTGGCCAAACCGGAAGTCCCTATCTTGGAGCTTTTTCAGTTATTCTGGGACATACGGAAAATTGCGAATGCTTATGGGAGCCATACTGTGACATGTTTCTTAAGCATTTTAAAAATAAAGGCATGATTCTTGAATCAATCAGAATGCAACATGTTTTTGTAGTTTGGATTTTTATTTGGATTCAAATGACAACATAAAAGGTGTTTGCACAAGTATGGCCTTCCATTAGAGATCCATTAGAGATCTGCTCAGCCACAGGACTTTGTTTTTCAGACACCAGTTTAATCTATTTCATAATACCACAGAATCTTAGAGCTGGAAGGGACCTCCAGGGCATATGGTCCAACCCCCTGCCATACCAACCAGAGCACCCTTGAAATATGCCGGTCCAGCCTCTTTTTAAAGATTTCCAAAAGCAGAGAGTCCACTACTCTCCAAGGCAGGCTATTTTACTGACAACAGCTCATGCAATAAAAAAGTTTTTTTTTTTCTGATGTTGGGGTAGAATTTCTTTTCTTATTTGAATGTATCAGTTCATTGTTCTAGTCTCTGGGGCAGCAGAAAACAAGCTTGCTCCATCTTGTACAAGACACTACATTAGATATTTAAAGATAGCTATAATGTCACCTCTTGGTGTTCTCTTCTCCAAGCTAAACATGCCCATCTCATTCAGTTATTTCTCATATGCCTTAGTTTCCAGACCCTTGGTCATCTTAATCATCCTCTGCCAGCTGTATTCCAGCTTATTGATAGACATTTTTGAACTGCCCAGAACTGGACACAGTATTCCAGGTGAGATCTGAGCAAAGCAGTGCATCCATTCAAAGAATAAGCTTAATTTTTTTTTTACTGAGTAATCAACTTCTATTGCTTTTATTGTGTTTAGCAGATGCCTACACTATTTTAAATATTTGTGGTTTTAGATATTGGTAATTTGTGATTTTAAATAAGTGTTTTTACAAGGGTTGTGAGGTGAGGACTGTTTCAAGGCTCTGAGTTTTCAGGGCCCAAAACTGAGACCTAGGAAACAAGCCCTAGTGATGTTATTAAGCAGGATACATTAAGCATCAACCACATTTGCACACCAGGACTGAACTTTCAAGGTAGTTTTTTTCTTTCTGCGATTCCTTCCCCTTGCCCTGAAGGCCAGAGAAATGTTTCTGGGCCTTGTGATCTGGCAATCCTAGTTATTGTGTAGATGGTTAGCCCTCCTGAACTCCCATGAAGAGGCAGGATATACATTGAACCGATGATTAAGGTGTGTTGGTGTTGTTAGTAGTGATGTCTGCTCATGCCTTGGCTTTTCGGATCTAGCACAACCTAGAGTCTTAGTGTCAGGATCAGACTCGTACACAGGACCAATAAACTTACATAGCAGATTTATTGAGAAGATGCAGAGCAGTGAACACAGACGTCAAAAGACAGAAGTGGCAAATATTCCCAAAGTCTCTAAGGTTAAACAGTTCAGTTTCACACAAGAGATAAGCGAGTGCGTATTTTCTCTACTGCAGGTCAGGATGACCGCCAGGTCACCATAGCTACTATCTTTCTCCTCTAGCGAATGTTTTGAGAACTACTACTTAGGAGTGTACACCTGCTACGTCCTTCCTACAAAGCCATCAGGAAAATTACTAACAGTTATGCATGTTCAATCTACACACTAAACCATAATCCCCTCATATGGAGGGCAATCCCGACACTTAGGGATGTGCATCCTAGGTTCCTACGAGTATGCAGTTCTTGGTCTAACTGTAAAAGCTTACTTGACTTACTTGTTTATTTGTTTGCTTGCTTTGTTAGTTAGTTAGTTTGTTTTTTGGTCAGATCAGGGATCAATATATGTGATCAGATCCCTGGTTAAATCCTTTCTTTCTCTGGCAATCTATTCAGTAGGAAAAAAAGCAGGAGGAAGAAGAATAATGGGAAAACTGAAAGAGAAGGAAACATAGAATGGTCACATCTATTTTGGTCTAGCCTTGTCTGCTGTTGGCTTTGGCTCTGCCCTGTTGTGCCACCTAAAACTTGATGATCTCCAAGGAAATTTGGCCCTTAATAGAGTTGCCCACACCTGAACTGACAAGCTAGCTTCAAGGAGATAAAGCTGCCTGGCATGGATCCCTCAGAGGCAAGAATGGTTGAATATTGAGACACTTTTTTGTTGTTGTTGAAGCCCCCGAATTGTAGAACTCCTACCCTAGAAAGATTTAGTGGGAATCCTGTCAAGTTCTAGGGAAAGTGTTAAAACCTCTTGGCTATATTTTTTCTAATTCCTCTCTTAATTATGTTGTTGCCATTTCTGATCTCTTGGTTTTACGGTATTTACATTGATTTTAATTTGTGTATTTTAAACCACTTTTTGGTGTTCTAAGGTCCCTTTTGGGCAGAAATGTGACACAGAAATAGAACTCTTCTGTAGACCCAGTGAATCAGCAACTCTGGGTCAGCTGCCAATAATCCTGTTCTTGGGCAAGGGGCTCAGGCAGATGGTGTCACATAAGTCCAGTCACTCCGGGATGAGAGTGATTATGTGAACACTAGTTGCAGTCTGTTTTCAGTTCTCGTGTTAGCACAGAAGCTGCCTTGGCTGCCTGGGAAGATGATTGGTACTGAAAGAACAGGAGGAGTGCGATCCTGCTGATTCTCCTGGACTCTCAACAGCTTTTGATACAACAGGCCAACAGTCCTAAGTTGGGAACACAGAATTTCAGTGCTTTTGTTGCAATTTGGAGAATGGTTCCAGAAGGGGATGCTGGGAACTAGTGCTCTGCTCCACATCACATATTTGTTTACTGTAGATGAGTTTATTTATATCCCACATTTTCCCCAAAATTGAGACTCAAGACGGCTTAGAACAAATAAAACAAATACAGATGAAATCACATACAAAGTAAAAATACACCCCACTACATTCACTAGGGTTAGGGGCACAGGACCCCTGTGAAAGTGGAAAAACTGTGAATAACTCTAGGCCCTCCCAAACCATATTTAACACACACAAAAAAGTATGATCACCATATTCAACCCACCCAGGATTCATTTGAGGCATCAGGTTCCTTCACAAGGCAGAAGTAGGTGGCTGGTGGGGCTTACTGACACCTCTGCCCCACACCATTTTTAATAGCGACTTATGAGCCTTGTTTGCAATTTCTCAGTCTCATGAGGCTTGCAGTCCCTAGTAAAAATGGCATAGGTAGGCAACTGATAGCAAATAATCCGTGAATAATCAAATCTGCAAAGGTGAAACCCCCAAATGTGGAGGGCTGACTGTATACAGAAAGTTATTGTTAAAGTGCAACTCAGCTAGTCATAGAATTAAAATCTTTTAAATAAATCCTTTTAAAAGACCAAAAATTGCTGTTATGTAACAATTTACATATTTCCTTTTAATAAAATTTTCGAATTAATTTGCAGTAATGTTTTGGTAAGAATTAATAACACAGATTAACCTCAGCAACATGAAATAGTAACGGAGTCTGTAAAAGGTTTAAAAAGTTGGAAAATACTCTTTGTCTGATGCCAGTGTGGTTGCTTCTTTAAATAGGCAGGTGGTTGGACATTGTTCTGTTATTTATAATAAAATTACAGGAAAATGTAAGTTATTTATAATACGTATTACCATCGTAGGGAGGAGGGTTATTAGGGATGTCCACCAAAGGGAGCAGAATAACTTCTGGTAGTCCTGTGCATGGGCAGCCCCAACAGAAGTGCATGATATAGCCTAAGCTCCTTCATGTGGCTTCAGTGTGCGGAAAATGTGCTCCTCATCTGTGTGAACTGTGTGAACTGGCCATTTTGTTCTGATGTTTAAATTCTGGGGAATTAAACAAATGACTTTGCAACTCATCTGTGAAATGTCATCTAAAGAGGCAATCACCATGCTGGTAGCTTAACTCCGTGTCATTGGGTTCATCTAATGGGAAGCCTGGGCTTCACAAAAGCACGTCTTTATTTCGACACATTAATCTTACTTCTGCTTCACATACTAACATTTGCCTTTCCATAAATCAGTACCTGGCTTTATCAGGTGATATATTTTTATAAAATAATTCAGTTCCATGTTATTTTCAGTCTCAGGATTAGAACAAATAAAGCTGACAGTAACTCACTGTAAATTATAGAGACTACAGTGTGCAGAAGGAACTTACTGAAGTCAAATCCCTGTTACCTCCCATTGAAAGAACTCAGCTAGCAGGACTGGGAAAAGAATCTGCTTATGAGAACATGAGGAATCAGTCCTGCAAGATCGTCTCAAGGGATGGGCCAGGACTGTGACTCTGTAAAGGGCACTTTCATACGGTCAAAAAAGTGTCCATTCTGAACATATTGTGCATGTGTGAACTAGCTCCTACTACAATCAGCCCTCCATATCTGCAGATTCTGTATGCATGGATTCAACCAACCACAGATTGAAAATAATTTTTAAAAATTCCACAAAGCAAACTTTGATTTTGCCATTTTATATAAGAAATGCCATTTTACTGCAGCACTGTACATAATGAGACAGGCATCTACAAATTTTGGTATCCAATGAGGCCCTGGAACCAAATCCAAGCAGATAACAACTGTACATAAGGTTGTGTCCTGATCCATTATAGCAATACAGTGTAGGTGGTGTGTGTGTGTGTGTGTGTGTGTGTGTAAAAAACAGGGTGGTAACCTGGAGCTCTAACGTTCTAATTTTATTCAATCCTTAGCATGAGTTCAAAAGCCCTCTACAAATGATCACTTCAGATATCTGTCAGAAGTCATTTATCCTTTCCCACACTTACTGGGAAGAGGGGGAAGGAGAGAAAGAGAGAGAGAAAAGTGAGTGTCAGGAATGGGTGAAGAGGGAACCTGGAAAAATAATCCTAACAGGTGAGAATGCGGCAACACAGATTTGACTTGTATACAGAATCTGCAGTTGGCTGAGTTGCCATGCCGCCAGCTGGACCAAGTTTTATCCAGATTCTAGGCATGACACCTGATTCTGGTTTGGACCATGATCAGGAGCCCTTTAATGCTACGCAGGTATAACACTATGATTCCACTTTAAGTATGAAGCTACATCCTGTGGAATCCTTAGACTTGCTTTTGAGGGAGAAACATTTAGAATTATCAGCTGGAGAGCCCCAAAGCCAAACAAAATTACAAACCGCAGGATTCTATGGGCAGTTAAAGTGGAATCATATTGTGAAAAGGTCCCTGAAGTGGTTTCCAAGCATTCATTTTTTTAAAAAAATAAAAAGTAAGTTGCTAGCCCTTGTGAGAGCTGAAATATGTGGCAAAACGCGGAGGTAGTCTTCTGTGAAACGGTTGTGCCAGAAACAAGTTCACTCCTGCTTTTAAGGCACAAGGAAAGGAAGAATAAGCTGTGTAGGCAGGGAGTGCAACAAGTAAGGAAAATTATCAGAAGAGTGTGTGGTGAGCCATGAGAGGCAGGAAAGAGGAGTGAACAATTCAAGTGGCAGCTTGTAAGAAGTTAGGAAGAGCATATTGCAAGGATGTCAGGTAAGGTATGGGAGTAAGTAGGAAAAAAGAAGAGTGCAAACAATGTTAGCAAGCAATATTAGGAGAGGTGTATTGTGAGGGTGCATGATGAAGCGCATAGGGGAGTAGGGGCAAGGGAAAGTGCAAGCACAAGGGGCAAAGCTCAGAAAGCAAAGAAAGGATGCATTCTGGGGGTGAGAGGCGATGCAAGGGAGAGTGAGTGGTGCCAGTGATGTGTGTAAGATGTAAGGAAAAGATGCATTGCAAAGGGAAGTAGTAGAAGGTACAAACCAACCAAGAGAAAAAGACTGTGGGGAAGGGTGAAGTGACAGACAAGTAAGAGAAAAAGGGAGTTCATTGTAAGGGTGAGAGTGGAAGGGAGAGAGGGAATGGTGGGGGGAATGGAGAGCGAGCATTGCAAGCACTGCAGAGTAGTAATGGCCCAAAGTCGTATGGTAAGTCCCATGACCCTGCAGAGATTTGCATTTGATTCTCCATATTCCACGACCCAGTATTCCAAATCCAGCAATTTAAATATTGGGTCTCTATATGCCAAATCCCACACTTTAAATATTACTCTATATTGGTTTGCTCAGGAACTAAATATTCTAAAGGCACCAGATTCTGTCTGATCTTGGAAGCTAAGCAGGGTCAGTGCTAGCTAATACTTAAAGGGGAGACCACCAATGAATACAAGGTACTGTAAGGTATATTTTAAAGGAAGGAACTGGCAAAACCGCCTCTGTGTATTCCTTGCCTATGTCCTATGAAATTAATTGTGTTGATAGGCAACTTGAAGGCACATACACACATTGTTTTACTCAAAACAGTTGTCACTGTAAACAAATGATATGAAGACAGGAACAGCAGAAGAGAAAAAAATGCAACAATGTGTGCTGAATTTTCATACCATGCAAATAATTACAATAATTTGCATAATTGGAATATTTTGCAAAATATGCCAATTAGATGCTCTGATTTGGGGAAAGGGAATATGACAAACATAGCAGTTGGGCAGTACCTTAATTAGGACCATCCAAAATGCCAGATAAGTATGCAAACTTTCTGTTTCTCCAGAAATCCTCACCAGGTTAGATGGTACAAACAAGCAGGATGCAGAAAGAAATAGAAGACTCTCAAAATTTGGCTAGATATTTTAGCTGGGGGAGGTTTGAGAAGGCTGTAAGAAGCAGGCTGGACTACAGGATGACCTGTACCAGGGCTTGGTCAAGAGGGGTGTAGTGTGGCAGTGTGAAAGATTTGAGTATCCTTGGAAGATGGTTGAATTAGGTGCAAAGCTGCATGCCTGTGAGAGGGGGTGTACATTGTTTTTGTTTAGCTCCTTACATTATCTTCATGCTTGTAACGGCTTATCTATAAAGTAGGTCACTGGTATTATCCCCATCTTACAGATGAGGAACCTGAGGCTGAGAAAATACTGGGTTGCCTAAGGCCACACTTAATGTTCTGCCATAAAATAAATTACTATTGCAGTATGCTACCACTCCAGGCTATCTGATAACTGCCTGCAATGGCAGGCTGAACTGGAATTTGTACATTATCTGACCAGTCACAAGCCAGTTTCTTACATGTTAGTTCCACTAACTAAATGGAGTTTGTTCTCAAGGATAGCTGTTTTAGATCCTTATGAACTAATAGTATGATAATATATACACTAGCATCTCTAGACATGGGATCCAGTCCAGTATTTCCCTAAGCTTGATAAAATCAGCTTCCCTGAAAGCCAAAGTTTATGCTTGTTTATACTCTTCTTTGACCTGTTGCACAATCATGAATTCAAGTATTATATGGTCACTTCCTCCTAAAGTGTCAACTGCTTTGAGTCCAGTGACCAACTCATCTTTATTGCTTAGGATCAAATTCAGGATTGATCCAGTTGTTCCTTTCTCTATTTTTTGAAAAGCAAAGGCACATCAGGAATTCGTTGGAGAACTGCTGATTCTTGGATCTTGGAGATTTCTGAGGTTTGTTTCAGAAAAGCATTGTCTATCACCTCTTCTTCGTTTGGTGGCCTATAGTGGACTCCAACCACAATATTGTTTTTATTCCTTTCTCTATTTATTTTTACTCAAATACTTTCAGCTGGTCCACTGTGATTAGCCCCATAGATTTTTGTACAAGTGAATTTATACTTGACACAGAATGCTACCCTCTCCTTTTCTACCCCATCTTTTTTGGGGGGCTGGAGCGGGGGAAGGAAGAAGGCATACCCTTCAGTCGTTGTATTCCAATCATGGGAATCATCCCACTAAATCTCTGTGATACCTGTAGAACCATATTTATCTTTATGTGCTAGGACTTCAAGCTCATTTTGTTTGAAGACAATCCTCTCCACAGACAGGACAGGAGAGGTGGAGAACCAATGTAGTTGCCTGCCCTGATCTTATATCTGTATACATCTCTTTACTTTCTGGTTTTTGCTGCTGTGTGGATAAAATAAAATGCTACCCCCCTGAGGACACTCTTGTAGTAAGGGAAAACTTGCAGGATCACACTGGCACCAAATTGAACCAGTATACACTGTATCTGCAACCAGCATGTTAGCATTTTTTTTCTACTTAATAATAGATAATTACTGCTTTTTTTCTTGAATGCTTTTTTAAAGCATTTTGAGAAATCCACATCCTCTGCCTTTCTCACTGTGTGACTTGTGCAGCTTTTTACAGGTTACAGACTGTCAATGATTAGCCAAAATAGCCACTGTTAAGAGCTTGTCATGTATGTTTTGTAACTAAAGATAGAAACCAAAATACCAAAGAATCAATTCAGTAGCATTTAAAAGGAGCTCAGTTCATTCAGGGCAAGTCTAAGCAGCAACTAAAGGGATAGGTAAATTAGTATATTCGGCTAGTAATACGCAACAGAAGCATGAAACATTTTGTTTTTAAATGCCAACAAATGACGCGGGTAAGTTGCTGTGGATATCAAATTGTAAAGATCCTAGGGGGAGAAGGGCACCCAGTCTTGTGCCTCTGTCAATGCAGACAGAACGTGCAAAACAGACAGGGGACTAAGTTCCTGCTTGTAAACCCCGATAGCACGAAGAGTCATTATCATTTATCAAACTCAGGAATATAGATAATGGGTCTGTTAATGCAAAGGAAAGAGAATACTATTTACTATCACAGTAATGAAAGGAATTGTACTTCACTGCATTGACATTTTTTTCCACTGGCTTTCAGCTCTTCAGAGAGAGGAGAAGCAGAAGGATGGGTGACTACTTAATATTCCAGAAATAATCCAGATGCTCAGGTTCACCTAAGGTCAGGGTGAAGGCAGAATGTAGTTTATAAAGGTCAATTAAATATAGCAGCCCCCATAACACTGGAGAAAGCACAATTGTGAGGTATGACAGGATCCTAACCCTGTTTCTTAGAAGAAAACCCCACGCATTTCAATGAGACATATTGCTAAGTTGGACTGTAAGAACAGTCACCTGATAGGAAGTCCCAATGTACTCAGTGAGATTTATTTCCCAATACAGATGCATGGGATTGTGCTGTAAGAAATTGCAGCCCGAGTTTCTGATTTCTGGAGCATGATTACATTGTAAAGTAACAGCATTCAAAAGTGAGCTGACACTCTTTTGGAGAATAAAACTCAGATGCCTGCACTGCCTAGTGGTCTCATCCACAGCTGACTGGCACAATTCTCATGCATGATCCATGTCCATCCTCTCATATTTTTTTTCTGCATCAAAGTCTGGAAACCATCAGCACACTGTGTTGTGCAATTTTTCTGAGCTGTTCATGGGATGAATATATCAGTGCATCAGTCCTTGACTCTCCACAGTTATTTTCTTAACTGTGGAATGGCCATATTTTGTTCAGTTCCTTGCACATCTGCATCATGGTTTATCATCAGCTTCACTGCTGAATAGCTAAAGTAACCAGAGGATTCTCCCTTATGTTAAATAGAAATCCCTTTTCTTGTACTTTCAACCCATACATTCTGATTCTGATTCACAGACCCATTCTGAAGCTGGTACAATAGGTATTTTTGCCTTGTATAGAAATTCTCTTCTCCTTGACAAATTGGACCTGAATTGAAATTATTTGTTTTGGTATGGTTGTGACAGCTGGACAATGAAGAAAGGTGATAGGCAGAAAATCAACTCATTTGAAATGGGGTACTGGAGAAGAGTTCTACAGAAATTGTGAACTGCTAAAAAGACTAAATAAATGGGTCCTAGAGCAAATCAAGCCTGAATTAAACTAAGATAACTAAACTGAGGCTGTTGTACTTTGGACATATCATGAGAAGACATGACTCACAAGAAAAGACAATAATGCTTGGTAAGGTAGAAGGCAGCAGAAAAAGAGGAAGACTACATTACACATAAATAGAAATAATCAAGAAAGACGTATCCCTGAATCTGCAAGATCTGAGCAGGGCTGTTCATGACAAGGTGACTTGGAGATCTCTCATTCATAGGGTCACTATAAGTCTAAGTCAACTCTATAGCCATTAACAACAGCAACACATTTCCTGTTTCTTAAGTGGTGAGTACTACCATGAGTAGCTCTGTAGGGCTTAGGTTCCTTTGGATGAGAAAAAGGCAAGAGGTTTATGGACTCTTTGTAGTATTTGTTTTACTCATTAATACACAAACAGACTATATGCGAAGCAAAGAATGGCTTTTATAGGCAGCTGACTCACTAACTCTGCATGAGATTCCCAGGCAGAAACTGCATATCAAGAAGCTCCATCACTGTGTCTTTCCTCGCAAAGTCTCTCCATTGCTATTCTAAATTAGAAATAGAAGTGTTGGCTTCAGTTCATTTCTTGGTTTCCTTCCCTCCATTGCTGTGTAGTGTAACCTTTTCAGAATGTAACGGGTATCATATCGTAAATGGAGAAGAGAGATAGAAAGCTCCAATGATGGTTAACATGATAAATGCACAATAATTGTTGGTGTGATTATTTTAAAAGATAAGACAGTCCTTGCCTGCATACTCACAATGTAATAAACCCAACACAAAAAAGAAAAACAAATAGAGAAGTGAAAAAGAGAAGAACCATTGGGGCAGCTCGTCTTCCACTAGATGTTGGGTGTGACCAGATGATCTCCCCCTTGCTATTATGCTTTTCCTACTATGAGAAGAAGAATCATATTAATTACCTGGCCTCACACTCGCAGTGATCAAGGTAGTCCCAGTGCCATGATAGCAAACAAGAAGACAAGATTTAAGGTATTATATTTTCATATCGAAGAAAAGACCATCTTTTTATCCTATGCTGGCCCTCAAACAAATCCAGGAACTCCCCTGACATGACACAAATTCCAAATCTAAACATTGTTCTCTCATTACATGAGCGAATAATTTGACTCAACCCCCAATATTTTCAGCACTTTGGGGGGAGCACAATGCACTCTGTTATGAATTTTCTTCATTGGGGTAGCCATATAAAGGGACATGGCTCTGTCCCTTTAATGATTGTGTAGAGGACAGAATTTCAGCAGGTCTTTGTCATATAAGCAGCAGCTGCTCAAAATCTCACTTTAAAGGAAATGAAAGGGACAATAGTCCTGTTTATTATTTCACCTGGCAATCCCATCCCTCTAAGACACACCCACCCAGCCTTATTGTAATGAGACAGTAATGAGACATTCTTTTTTCTTTTGGAGGAAGAGCCTACAGATTAATAATCCCAAATCTCCCCCTCTTCTGGGAGTTTTGTCTGGGAATCAGGCATTATTCAGTATTACTCATTGTTCCTCATCATTCCCCCCTATTGTTGCCTTGCAAATGAATATATTAAGATTCTCAGACTCAAATATCTTTTCACAGGTAGACATCACCACTAATCCTAAATCCTCTTCCTCTGGCATGAATGCGTGTAATGTTTTTTTTCTGGGACTACCTCTCAGCTCACAGTCGAAGGAAATAGAGACAATAAACTGATAGCCAGTGCCATGCAATCTTCATTTGGCATGAGAGTGCAATATGCTGGGAAACCTAGGAAATAACTCCTATAAGAGGGTACGTGTGTTTATACACATTCTGTGGCCCTCCTCCCTCTTTGCCATTGACTAGTGGAATTGCTAGACTAGTTTTTTCTTTTACAAAGGGCTTAACACAGACCCATATAAGTATATGCAGAGAATGAAGCAAGGCTCTTAGTAGTAGGACACATATTCACACACAAGTTCCAGGTTCATTACCTGGTATGTTCAATTAAGGGTATGCTGGCATGCTAGGGAAAGCATCTTGTTTAAGACTTATGTAGGCAACACTGAGCAGTGAAGACCAATGATGGGGCTTGTATTTCTATCTCTGTGACTGTTTGAGTTGCACAGAAATCTTTCAGAGAAGAGAACGAGATCAAATAAATATTCACATATGTGTTTAGCTGGAAATCGGTAAGGAAGATATATTCAAGATTGGTTCCTAGCTGATCATAAACTATTGGTGCTGAACAGTTTCTCTTTATTTTGCTGCTGCACAGACATCTGGTTATTTCTCTTTTTTCTTTCTTATTGCATGATTTCCACATGTGCAGTGTAAATAAATAAATAAAGTCAAGCAATAATTATTCCTGTAAAAAGTTAGAAGCTATCATCATATAATTTTAAAAATCATAGGCTTTCTGATATCTGTTGTCTTTTGGTTTTTGCTGTTCCCATGCATTTTGTGCAGATAGAACTGGGATCAGAAATGTAGCTGTTTGGAATGGCTATATTTGTTATATCCAAAAGACTGAGTAAAAGTAATTTGATCATTTCTGCATACAAATATCCAGTAAACTGCATAAGAGATGCAATTCTATAAGCATGTAAGGAAAAAAAAATCTGTCTATTGATCTTCAAGAAAAAAGGTAAAGGTAGTTTCTAAAATTCTTGTCACTTTAGCTACAGCTCTGTGTGTGTGTGTGTGTGTGTGTGTGCATGTGTGCTTTGTTTTGTTTCTGAAAACATAAAATCAAAGAATCTTAATATCTAGCCAAACTCTAGAGAAAACAGTAATTTTACCAGTTGAACTATTGCTGGCCTTTCTCTTTGTGTTAGCAGTCATACACCCCCATGCTTTGATATGATCTAATTGGCAAATATTAATTGGCATGAAATTAATTTATGTACACTTATGGATGAAAGGCCATGTGGAGAAGGGACACTGGCTGGAAAGATGTGCAAAAGTAGGTCAGAGGTGACCTCAGCATGGCCAGGTCACAAGTTCACTGTGGATTAGCTGGGAATGCCTGACTTAATGGCTCTAAGCGAATCCTCTCAACTGCCCAACCTCAGAAAACAATAGTCAAGCCCAAAGGCAGCAGGCAAACACCCCTGCTGTGTACATTTCCTACCGAACCCTTCCCCAGGCACTTTACCCAACCAAGACATTAAAACAATCAGTCCATTTCAGACCCCTTTTGTTTACTCTGCCAGAAAGCAGTTAACTCACACCCCTTCAGGGAGTAAAAAAACCCCTCAATTTTGAGCAGTCAAATGCAGTATCTGAAATGCTGGACACCACTATGTCGCCTTGAATCCTGATTTGGTCTGCCCTTACACACACATCTGAGCCACTCCACTGCTTCTTCACTACTCTTCTGGAAAGGCAATTATAACCCAAAAACCTCAGCCTTGCTATCCATAATTTTTCCTTCCTTTATCCTTTGCTTAGTTCTTGTGTGAATGTATGACTGTTTGTATCTTGTGTGCATTTGTGAGTGAATTCCCCTCAAACACATTTTTAGTTTACTTCTGAATCTCTGGCTAGTTCTTTCCTGCGAGGATCTCATAAACATTGGTGGAAGATCTTGTTAAGTACCCTGCTCTCACAGCCTCCCAATCTGCGCTAATTAATTCCCCACTGTCATGTACTGGCATCACAGGTGGACCCCATAAATCACTCACATTTTGGCTTATCACCTGGGCCTTTAACACTAGCCAAATTCATGAAAACGAAATTTCCTGACATGGAAATGAAGAGATGAGTCAAGTTTCACCTGCTTAATTTCTTCCTGTCAGCTCAAGCTGAAAAGTGCAGAAACAGAGCTGAATAACCCTTATTTCTTCACATAAAGTTACTGCTAAATAAAATCTCTGTTCAGTTGGATTTTGTTTATGTATTTGTTCATGGGATTTCATATAGATCCAGCTTCAGTTTCCAGAGGTCATTCCAGATAAAGCTTTTATTGTGCAATTATCCTACCTCGTGGGGCTGGGATAGAATTGCCATATTCTACTTCCCCAAATCGAGGCAACTAATTTGTGTGTTATGCAAATTATTCTAGTTAGACAAATTACTACAATTTGCATTCTTATTATTCATTCTAACTGCAAAATAGGCATGTTCATTGTTGCTTTTTTCTCGCATTATGTTTGAAACTTCATACCATTTCATGCAATTACAATTGATCTGAGAGAACCAATATAGAGCAATGTATAAGCTGCTGGACTTGGAACAAAGGTACCAAAGTTCAGATCTCCAGTTGTTGTTGGTGATTGTTGTGGTTGTGTGCCTTCAAGTCACTTCCAGTTTGTGACGATCCTAAGGCAGACCTGTCACAGAGTTTTCTAGGGTTCAGTGTGTGTGATACACCCAGGGTCACCCAGTGGATTAACACGGCTGAGCAGGGAACCAAACCCTAGTCTTCAAGGTCATAGTCCAATACTCAAACCACTACAGCATGCTGTCTCTCATGTCCATTTGTAATTTGTAGTATAATACAAGTAAAAGAAGAAAAATAATTAATGTTTTCCAATGAGCAGACACTTCCAGCAGTATTCTCACCTTGATCACTATTGTTTTGTCATCAGTTTTTCACTGACAGCAAAAAGGCTACATATTCATTAAAATACTACAGCAGGCTCCTGAGATTGACTACTACCTGGATCACAGGGCAAGAAGCAGAAGGAGGTATGCACAGATAACAGTAATTGAAGTGAGGAAAACATAGCCTAATTACCTTCAAAGATGCAGAATAAATTTTTATCACAAGTGAAAAACAGCCTACTTCAATTGACTTTCACCTGTTTGACTTTTCATCAAAATGTACATGCTAAGCAGCTCATTCTTGCTGTTGTCCTCCCATCCAAATATTGTTGGGGAATGCCACTTAAGATAATGATAAATATTTGTTCTTCACTGTCATCAAATCAGCTTCTGCTTATGGCAACCCTCTGAATGGGTCAACAGATCGCCCTATCCTGCGCAGCCCTTTTCAGGACTTGCAGACTCAGGGCTGCAGCTGTCTATCTGTAATGTGGTCGTCCTCTTTTTGTACAATTTTCCATTTTATTGTCTTTCCTAGTGAGTCATGTCTTCTCATGATATGTCCAAAATACAGCAGCCTTGACTTCTAGGGAAGGTTCAGGCTTGATTTGCTCCGGGACCTATTGATTCGTCTATTTAGTAATCTACAGTATCTGTAGAAACTGAAAACACTAAAACATAAGTTCTGACAGTAGCATACCATCCACTACTCAAGCAGAATCATTTGCATACCCATGTTTGTTCTAGGACTTGAAATATCTGAAAGCAGTTTCTGTTGCATGATTACTAGGCTCTGCCTTTGCAGTGATGAGCAGTACCAATAGAAATTAGTACAGGAATGAAGTCAAGTGCATTACATTTGGACTGCAGTCAAACTCTAAATCAAATCTTCTTAACGTTGTGACACAGTCAGTCAACAAATCATAATGATCAGAGTTCCCCAGTAGTTCTGGGAAGAAATAACCAAATTAAAAACTGCATAATGTAGCTTGCCTGAATCAGATAATTTTAGTTACCTTTAGTTACCTTTAGTTACCTGAAGGTTTAGTTACATAATTAATTTATAGGGCATGCAGGCTAATGCAGAGGTATACCTAGCATATTTGCCACCTGATGCAGATATTTTTTTCACACTCCTCCCAACAAAATTATCTTCAGTAATAATCATGAAAATCATCATCATCAGAAAAGAAACACAGATAGTGAAAATTCTCTTTTATTGAACGTTGTGTCTATAATCATGCCAGTAAAAAATCAATCAATCCATCAATCAAAAATAAAATAAATATTGCAGTACAAAAAAGTAATGGATTAATTTATTTAAATTATATTAATTTTTTTTAAAGGGGGAACTTACGTAACATATATTTGCAATATGATCAGTAGTGTTTCTTCCTTTTCTGAACCCAACTTGGATATCTGGGTTTTCTCATTCTGTATGTAGTAGAAGTCTTTGTTATAAAATTCTCAGTTTGTTTGCATGGGAGGTTAAACCAATGGTGATTGCAATCCCTGTATCTTGTTTCATGGGGACTGGAATGTAAATTGAATGTTTCTAATCTGTAGGTCATTGTTTTGTTTTCCATATTTGTTGAGAGATTTTCATTCGAATTTGAATGGATTCTATCTCCATAGCTTGAAACAGCTTTATTATTATGCCAATTGTTCTTGGTAGTTTATTTCTCCCAAGGGCTTTGAGTGCAGCTTCCATGTCACTTTCTAAAATTGTGGGTTCATCTTCAAATGATACTGTACTACCTCTTTATCTTTACTGTGCTGCCACATTATCTGCTCCATTTTTCCAAAGTAAAGCATTCTTTTCATTTTGGGAGAAGACCAAGGCAAAGAAGGTGTTGAGCTATACCCATTCCCCTACTGCTTATCCCACACATAGAGCAACATCCAGGAGGCATGCAAACACAGGTCCTTCTTCCTGACCTGTCTGGGGTGAGGGGCACCTCAAAATGTGCTCTCTTTGCTCTTGACAATAAAAGAGCAGACCCCACCCCCAGTGGTATGCTGCTCCGTTGTCACTGAGTTCTTAAGAGTAGTCAGAGTATACTTTGGTGCACCATCAACCCAGATCAGTGGCAAGGAAGGTAGACATGTACCTTTAGTCTCTCTAGATGTTGTTGCACACTCAAGGACTTGCAGAAGGAGGGACTGAATACCTTCTTGTCTACAACATCTTTAAAAAAGTCTGTGCCTCAACAAAACTGTGGTTTATGCTGGCATATATCACCATCAGGATGCTGGCCTTGGTCATCTTATATTCTTATGTGTGCCTAACCTCTTTTTTCTTTCTGACCCCCTCCCCTGGTTTTTCTTTACATTTTTTAAAAAATCCAATAAAATATACTTAAACATTTTTTTCCAACAGCCACTTGGTCAGTAGGACTACTTCTCTTTGTTCCAAATGATGCTGGCAGAAGCTGTAGGAACACCTGCCCTTTACCACTAATAATCTTCTTTACCAGAAGTACCAGTGCAGTCACTTGGCAAGAGTAAAATAGTGGCCTTTTGTCCCTGCTTCTTTTGTAGTTCAGTCTGTCTACATAAATCTATGACTCATTGTTTGTCATGTAAAAATCATCTTTACTGTCAGTTCAACCTCCTTATATTTGGAGGTTGGAGTGATTGATATTGTATGATCAGATTTCTTTCATGGAAACACAGCCAGGGTGTAGCAGACTTACAAATGTGACTGCTATCGTGGGGCAAAGAGGTAAGAAAAAGAAGCAATACAGTTCAAGAGAATTACCAGATTATGTTTGAACCACACAAGCGAAAGCTCATGGCAGCATGAGAAATGGTCCAGTTAGCTGGATGAACTCATTCCTTGGCTTTTCAATGTTGCTACTAATTTCCATAACCAGTGTCAACTAGTGACTTTAAGGGATGGGTTCAGGAAATCTCCAGAGGAAACAATTATAATGTTCTTGAAAACTTCTGAGAAATAAGAGCTGATTGGTGTCTAAATGGGACCAGCATGGTTGTGCCAGTCCTTAAGTTGGTCCGGCTGTTAGATAGTGTTTTGCAGAACAGTTAGCAGCTCTAGCACTTACCGGTAAAGTGCTAAATGGACAAGATCACTTAGATGACTACTTTCTCCTGCAAAAGTCTGCCTGAATACTGATACCCAATCTTGTGAAGTGACAGGAGAGACAGGGACTTTTAAACCGTGGAATACCCTTCCCAGATGCTCTGGCAGAGCCCCAGGGATGTAATTCTTTCCTGATTTCATTCTTGAAAGAACCAATAATGAATTTTAGCAATTTTCTTCTGGCTAAGAGAAAGGCCCATTTAGAATTCATCCTGTGCAAAATTTGTACGTGGTCCTTTTTGCACCAAAAACAACATTTTCTGTTTTCCACATTGGAAAGAGCATTTTCTGCACAAAATATTATTTTCTTGCAGAAAATTCATTTTCCTGTTTAGGAAATGCTTTTTTCCCCTCTTTGATGCAGAAACTACTTTACAATGTGTGAATTGTGTTCAAAATAAGTCTCAAACATTAAAGATTCTTGTCAGTCCAGAATTCTCGTCTTCTGGCTTTCTCCCAGACTGAAGAAACACATTTTTTAACATGTTTCAAATATTTTTCAACATATTTTGCATCCTAAGAAAGCGCAGGATTTAGTTTCCTTTTGCTGTTGAGGAAGAACTGAAGACCTTTTCAATAACCCAGGCTTTGCAACCTGCCGTTTGAAACAGACTTTGATCTGATGATATTTACTAGTGCTGTTGAGTATTTGCTGCCCAACCCATGAAATGAAGAGACCACACACAGGACTTGGATTGAACAAGGGCAATTTATTGATATGCCTAATTAACATAAAGTTATTTACCTAACATAAAGTTGGAAGTGAACTTGAACTTGAACTTGAACATGAACTTGAACTTCTGACCTGAGAAGGGGGGGGCAACAGCATGGGTGGACTAGGGCAAGAGTCAGCTCCCGACCATCTTCCGTAGCCCGTAGAGCGAGATACTGGGCCCCAAAGCCAACTGCTGAAGGTGCGTTAAGACTTTGGCTGGCCCTTGTCTGGAAGGTGAGCCCCAAACCGCAACCCCCCAGGCTCATGCCAGTGAGGGCTAGTCCTGGGCCCTCCTCAAGGATAGCATTTATTCTACACCAAAGGGTGCCATAGGTACTCACCGAACCCATAGACCCCCCCATACTGGCCATGGATAAGGGTAAGCGTCTGCTTAGTCCTTATCCCCCAACTCCCCTCTAGGAAAACTTCAATTCCCCTTTGCAAATCCCTTAGAAAAATTTCATTGCCCTCAGATGACAAGTGTACCCCATCGGGCCTATACAGCTCAGGTTTATCAAAGACAATGTCATGGTGAGGAATATAATAACACAAGCCCTGTCTCAGAGCATTGCCGATTTCCCTGTTCACCTGCCTACGGGCAAACTCTAGGGCCGAGGATCACCTTCCCCAGCCCAAACTCTTCTTTGAACCAGAGCAGACCAGGCAATACAGGTGCGGGGCCATGTGCATTGAATATGCCGCATATCATGAATGACCTGTATGATCAAGGCCTTTCCTTTCAAAAGTCCAAGGTCATTACCGCCCGGGTGAATGACCAACAGATCAGACAGAGGCCCACAGCTCTCCCCAAACAGCGCAGGCAACAAGCCATGCCAACGAAGGCCAAGCCATTGGATCGAGGCTCGATCACCCAATCCCAAATTCGGGCCCACATGGCCATCACAAGCTTGCCGCTCCTCTGCCCAAAAGATGAAACTGTGACCACAAATCAGCACTCGCTTCCTCCCCGAAGTAGGTCGATCTGAAAAGAACCAGAATCATTAGGACATGTGAATTGGCCTAACATAACGCTGGTATGCCGAGGACTTCCAATCCTCCGGATGTCCTCGGCATTCATGCCCATCAAAGCTGCGGTGGAGGCTGCACCTATGCGAAATGAATGTGTCCCAAAATTGGTGCCGTGTAGGCCCAAATAGGACAAAGCCTTTTTTGTGATGGCCCAGAATTGGTACCTAGTGAGTGGGGTTGTATCCTCATGACAAAACAGAGGCCCCACGTGTGTCCCCCGGCTGGCTGTATAAGCTCTAAGTGCCCTGATAGGGCATAATGCTGGATCAGAGCATTCCTGTAAAGTTACCACAGCCCCGCTTGGCCTGATCTGTCTTTGATCCCCTTATGTGCAGGCATAAATGTCACTTACCCCAGGTCAAGTCCCCGAATTCCAGGGCCCTGCCCGACCTGTCCCCTTTACTCCGAACAACCAGCTTGCTTACCCTTAATGCACCAAAAATGCCGTGAGAGCCACTGAGTGAAACAAAAGAGCCTCATATGCAGAAGAGCACAATACCTCCCATGTGTCGCCCAGACCCTTTAGGATGCCGGAGAAAGTGGTTGCCTGTTATCTCGGGCCGTCCCCTTTTGCCTGACCCACCCCTCTATAAATTTACATATCCTAAAATCACTGGTGGGCTCAGGGAAGCCTCGTGCCTTGGACCAAAAGGCCAAGGCTGACATGCAAGATCTAATGGATTGAGGAGAGAGGTTTGTTTGCTTAAGGGCCACGCAGAACTGCAAAATGTGGTCCACCGGAAGTGTCCACATGTCTGTAACCCCTTGGATTTCCGAAAACTAGTGAATTCCCTAGCAGCCCTATTGTAGCTCTTTCTGGTGCTGGGCGCAATTGACATACCGATCATCTTCATTACCTTGCCCCGCCAAGCTTCCACAGATCGGAGGGCATCGGTTCTGGAAGGATTGCGGCATCCGGTGCCAGCTCTCTGAAACGATCCATCTGCATACAGGAGAGAGTCAGCCAAGGAATTATCCACACCTGCAACAAGTACAGCTGTAAAGACTATGTTAAAACGGAGACATTGAAGCATGAAAGCCCAAACCAAGCGCATGACGCGCTGTGACCTGGAAGAGAGAGAGTTAATCACCCTGACCGTGGCCTGGTTATCACACCAAAAGTGGACTGAAGCGTTTGCTAACTCACGTGCCCAGATGTGAATTGCTACCAATATTGGGAAAATCTCCAGAAATGTAAGGTCAGCTGTGAGGCCTGCCTCTGCCCAACTCTCAGGCCATCTCTGTGCACACCACCTGCCCCTGAAAAAGACACCAAACCCGATGGATCCCACTGCATCAGATGATATCTGCAGTGCATCCCTGACCTTATTTCATCCCACCAAAAAGAGACACCGTTGAAATCAGCCAGGAACTCCTGCCATACTTCTAAGTCCGATGTCATTTCTCTGGTGACCCTAATTCTGTGATGCAGTCTGGTGACACCCTTCGTGGTATCGCACAGGCACCTAAGAAACGTCCTGCCAGGTGCTACCACCCTACAGGCAAAATTAAGATGTCCCAAGATCTCCTGAAATTCCCTAAGGGTCGCCTTACGCCTGCCCAAGAAGGATGCCACCCTTGACCTAAGATCCCGAACCTTAGCTGTTGGTAATTTAGAGGCTTGGTTGACTGTATCTAATTCAATGCCCAGAAATGTAAGCTGCTGTGCGGGGCCCTCAGTTTTTTCTTGTGCCAAAGCACGCCCAACTCTCCCATAAGGGATGTGAATTCTGCCAATAGGAACGCGCACTGCCCAGAACCACTGCGTCCTACGAATAAGAAATCATCCAAATAATGCACAATGCCTCTAAGGCCTGATTTCTTTTGATGGCCCATTCTAAAAAGGTGCTAAATGTCTCGAAGGCAGAACACAACGCTGAACATCCCATGGGAAGGGAGTGATCAACATAGAATTTGCCCTCAAAGGCGAATCCCAAAAGTTCAAAGTCAGATGGATGAACAGGTAGCAGGCGGAAGGCTGACTTGATATCAGATTTGGCCAGCTCAGCCCCAACACCATGCCTGTGCACCACCTGTATGGCTGTATCGAATGAAGTATACCTGACTGAACATAACTCAGCCAGAATGGCATCATTAACGGACTCACCCTTGGGGTAGGACAAATGGTGGATTAACCTGAATTCGCCTGGGACTTTCTTAGGGACTACACCTAGTGGGGAAATTCTAACATTGGGAGTGGGAGGCTGATCAAATGGGCCTAACACCCTGCCCTCAGTTACCTCCTTCCTAATTTTCTCCCTTACTACATGCTCATTACCTATCTCTGATTTAAGGTTACTAGCCATAAAAAACCTCCGAGGTCCCACACTTGGGATCCTGAAACCCAAAGTCAATCCATCCCCCAGATATCGCGCTGCAGCTCGTTCCGGGTAAAAGTGGAGCCAAGCCAGCAGCCTCCCCATGTTAATTGGACTGGGCCCCTTTGTGAAACGGTGGCTGATTTCCTGGCCTCCGTTGGCTATCTCCCTCCTTGAAGCCTGTCCCTCCTCCTCTCCCCTTGTTGCAGTTGCAAACAGAGTGAGGGCCCCAGCAAATCCCACATAGGTGCTTGTATTTGCAGGGGCGACGGGCACAAAACCCCTGCATCCCAAACTCCCAACAGAGCTGTATTTGCTGTTGCTCCTGTGAGCCCTGAGTGCGGGGAGGCCCCCTCGACTTATTGGACTGCACAAGATGACCAGAGTGGGACCTCTCACCAAAAACGGGGCGAGCCGGGGTCAATGTCTGCATCCACAATTCAGTTATAATCCTGTCCCAACGCAGACTTGGCTGCTTCGCAGCTCTCATCCTAAACTTCTCGTCATAGTGCAGCCAGCCAGTCCCTGAAAAATCTGCATGGGCCCTGAAAATCATGTTCAAATACACCACCATGGAGTGCGCCCTGGAAGGCTGGGCCTTAACTATCACATCCATGTTAATGAGATAACCTATAAACCAATTGGTCCAGTTCCTATCGATCCTGCGATTCTTCAGTTTTTCCCTCTTGCCCGCGTCCAAATGCTCCTTCTCCTTCTTGTCGAGTTCTCGATACAAAAGGGAGAATAAGTCCACATATTCTCCCTTCTGTATCTTCTCAATAGTGGCTGAGGTAAGGTGCCCCTAACTGCCCCTCTGCCTCCTGCTCAAGGCCTGCGTCCTTGCCTGCCTCCTGTGGCCCCAGAGCCCCACCTTGTGTGGATACCGGGGCTGCTTGTGAATGCACTGCCCCTCCTGATGGCGGCTGGAGGGTGACACGTTCTCCCCCAGGGAAGAAGGCGAAGAAGCAAATAATGGCTCTGTAAAACCTGCAGGCGGAGCCCATACCATGTTCCTTATTGGAGTAACAAAGTTCCAGGGCCATGCTACAGACGCAGTGCTGTCCCCATGGCCATTATACTCACCCGGTGCATCTCCTGCTGCTTCCGAATCTCCTGAGGGCCCGGCCTCCCAACTGACCTGTCGTGATGAGGATGCTTGGTCCCGCCTCTCTGAAAGCGATTGACTCCGCTTCTCTCCCAATCTGTCCTTTTCAATAGCATCTAGCCGTGCCAAAATCTGGTTAATAGCACTTACTGGCATGGCGACCATCTGCTCCTCCCTTTCTCTGCCCTGCCCCGCAGACTGCCATCCCCTCTCAATGGCCTGAAGCTTCTCAAAAACGGCGGCCACCATACTTGCTCCCCCTTCCTCATTGGTCACCGACATTGGGGCAGCTAAGGCCTTGGCCGGCTTGGGCCTTTTGGCTGGCATGGCCCCTTTGGCTATTGCGGCCCCTTTTGCTGGCGTGGTCTTCTTGGGGGGCTGCTTGCCCTAGGCTGCTGCTGAAGCCATAATCACCCCAAGCAGATCTAGAAATCCCGGAGACTCCCTTTGCACCAAAGACCCAAACCCCCAAAATGATCCCCACTGTCTGGCCACCCCAAAGCCCACTGGCCGCTAAGGATAGCAGAAAGTAAAGGAAAAGACACACTGTCTCAGTCTAATATATCCCAAATAATAGACGGAAGCCTACAGCACCTGGTATTCCCAGGCGGTCTCCCATCCAAGTCCTAACCAGGCCCGACCCTGCTTAGCTTCCGAGAACAGACGAGATCAGGCGTGTTCAGGGTGGTATCGCCACAGTAACTGTCCCCCACTAGTTCCCCAGATGCCCTAGTGCACCAAGGATTCCCAGGCCGACCACGTGGTCAGCCTAGAGTGGCGGAGCAGTGGAGCAGCGCCCAAATTGAAGCTCGCCCGGGGCGTGGCCCAACTCACGACCCTGCGGCTAGTCCCTATTGGCTACCCTGGCCTCGTGCGGACCTCCCCCCTCGGCGAGCCAGAAGATGACTTCCCTACCTGGGTGGCCGCTGAGGTGGCCGCCAACTGCTGGTCGAACAAAGGCCTCCCGGCCGTGCCATGTGGCTGGCCTACGGGGCCAGCTGTGTCCGCCGTCAGTGCCGTCCAGGAGAAAAAGGCCGGCGGGAGGGAGGAACGGAACAAAGAAGCCGGAGACGCGCCGTAGGAGCACAGCTGACTGCCTCCCATGCTGCACAAAGGCTTCACAGGCCTGTCAGGACCCTGGAACTCCAGGACACAAGCTCTGAGTCTGAGCCAGAGTCCCTGGAGCCTGCTGCACCAGCACAGCCCACTCCCGAGGCTGCCCCAGGCACAGAGCCCTTGGCCCCAGTAGTCCCAGCAGCAGAGCCAGGGGCTGCCCCAGACCCAGACCAGCCAGAGGAGTCGGATGGTGAGTTTCAAGAGCAGGTGCCTACTTACCAGCAGCATCGGGAGCAAAAGAGTGCCCTCAGGAGGTCAGAACATTTAAATAGAAAACACCAGGCAATCACGGCCCAGCTGCGATAACACCTGGAGGAGTGATCTGCCTATAAAAGCAATCACTCAGCCTTGGGTCTTTTGTCGGCTCACAACTGACCATTCTGGGCGAGGTGCTTGTTGTGGATCTCAGCTTGGCCTCCTGAAACGCTGCCCGACCTGCTGGAACGTCGCCACCTCTTGATCCCGGACCAGCTTTGGTAACTTTTTTTGTTCGAACAGACTTTGACTGTGTGCTCGCCTAGCTGTGACATAACAGCCAGGGAGTCTCCCTGCTGCCAGTATTTACTGCTATTTTTCCTGTTCTGTTCTGCTGAAGTAAAGCCCTTTAATTTATTCCCTGCCTTATCTGCAAGAGACCTGTAGCCAGCTCCCTTGGCTGCTTGCCAGGCCTCGGCGTTGACAGCAGCGGAGCAGTGTCCTCCTCCCTCGTCACCAGGAACCAAAGAGGCCGGAGCGGGAGGCGGGGCAGCCTTAAAAAAGCGCCCGCAAGCCCCTCCCCCTCCCGCTGGTGCTCTCTTCTCGCGGGAGGACGGCAAAGGCCATCCTCCCCCGCCAACCGTTGTCACGTGGGGGCGATGGGAGGCGAATTCTGTTACTGTGTTTATCACTTAATTTGAATGTTGTTATTTCCCTGTTTTTATCCTTTTTTTAAATAATGACTTACTTCATTCTTGGAGATAGTCTGAAAATACTCAAAACTTCTCAGGGCATTTAAGTCCTTTGTCATGAGCTCTCAAACATATGATTTTAGGATATCTATGTCACTCTATAACCCTTTAAGATATTTGTATCTCCCTTTCTCCAACAAGAAAATATTTTAAGAAGCGTAAGAATTAGGGATGGAGAGAATATTTGTAATTATTCATTCCTGGTCAAAAATTGGTTTTCAAATAGTAAAGAAACCCTAAGTGGAGTAATAATAGACTAGCAATAATTTTGCACAGTTTTCTCTCTATCTTCAATTGTTCTGAGGCATTGAAGAGGATTTATTCAGTGGAGAAAAACACATGGGTTGTTTGTACGAAAAACAAATGTGCTTTGTGTGCAATAACAAAAAAAAAGATTTTCTGCATAGGAAACATGTTTTTCACTACAAAATCATTTTTCCACAATCCTTTGAGAGATTCACATTAGAAGAAAATACTGCAGAGGAGTATTTGTTTTCTCCCTCAGCAGGGAGAAAACTACTGAAATTATTTGTCTTTGCATGTGAGGATGAAATAGGGGAGCATTGACATCTCTAGTAAGACTATAACTGCCAGCTATTCCATTTGAGAAGCAGAGAAGGCAACAAATCAAACCCTCCTTGGCAGAAAAGATGTGCTTATAAGCCTGAGCAGGAGTGCCATTATTTCCAGAGAGATAAGTAAAGCCATTCCTGTTCCAGTGAGTTTTCCCCACCACTGCTGATTTTCCCCTCAACCTTCTTAAAGGACAGAGAGGATGAAGCTTTTCAAAGTGGTTGAGTTTCTATTTTAAATTCCCCTGTTGCAAATTGCTACTCATGATAATGCAGTATACAGAATGTCTGAAAAGAAAAAGTAGTTAACATTATGAAAAGACCAGCACATGAATAGTGTTTCACAAGAATCCACTTTATTTTAGGCACTTTGTAGCTTTTATTTTGGGGCACAGAATGGCTCTACCTCTTCAGGTAATGATTCCAGCATGTCTCTGTGTCTTTGCCTCTAGGTACTGAAGCATCTACGGCATCTGAACTTCACTAACAATATGGGGGAGCAAGTGGATTTTGATGAGTCTGGCGGCCTTATAGGGAATTACTCAATAATCAATTGGCACCTGTCACCAGAGGATGGCTCCATTGTATTTGAGGAGGTTGGACACTATAATGTTTATGCCAAGAAAGGAGAGAGGCTGTTTATCAATGAAAATAAGATTCTATGGAGTGGGTTCTCAAAGGAGGTAAGAAACACCAGTCACCTTCAGCCTGTTTCATATGTACCACATTGTCACTCCCCAGGAATCCAAGGATTTTGTCAGAAATCAGCTCCTAAAACAGTCTCTGCTTTCTTGTTCCTTTTTGTTCTGCTGGCTGTTATTTTTTAAGTGGAATTTGTTTAGGTAAAGTATATTGAAGATACTCCCATCCATTGCCAAAACTAAGCTACCAGTTCTCTCTGATGAACCTCTTTTCTACATTGGCTCCATTGTATTTGTGGGAAGATGAAGTGCTTTGTTTACCTTTACAATTAACTTATTCTGTAAATTCCATCCCAAACCTTTAATCTGCATTTTTACATCTAGTAAAGAAGAAAGTTTCCTTTCTGAGTTACCCTTTTAAATTCATGTTTTTAAAATGAACAAACCAGTTTGTGATTACTGCTATCCTTTGGTTCAAAAGTGTCTGTCTCAGGCTAGAGCTTATAATCAAGAAGTACGTTCATACAACAACGAATGACAGCTTTTTCATTGTGTTTGCATGCTGCTTGATTGCTTCTGTGTGGCGTAGTAACAGGCAGAAGCTGCTAAAAAAACAGTCTGCCTGTGGGTTACTACCTGAAGTCTGAGGGTTGCAGGCACCCCACACCAGATTTGGAGAACTGCTACCCCTCCTATATCCCCACCACTGAAGTCTGTTTACTTAAGTTTTATATTTTTCAGACTCAAAATCTCTGCTACCACTGCTAGGGAAACCTTGTTTTTTTTATTCACCTGGACCGTTTTAAGTCCAGAAGAGACCTTTTTTGAACAGGAGGTAAACTGGAAGTCATTTTTCAGGACCCCAGAAAAAGACTTGGGGGTTGTATGTGTCACGTCTGTAGTTGAATGTAATGTGTGAGCTGGGAACTCTGGCTTAACTCTCTTTGAATAAGCTAGTATAACAACTCCTAAGTTGTTCTTGGCTTATGGCTCTTATTTGCCATGGGAGAGACAATTTTCCAGTATCCCATTCCCACTGTGTTGAGCTGCTGCTGTGCAAACAAGACTATCTTATTAGCAAGTACTTCTGATTGCCAGTTTGAAAGCTGCATAGTTTGTGGTTGAATGACTATCATGCAGCAGAACGATATATAGGTACAAAAGTTGAGTCCCACTGGGTTCAATACGAGTAGGACATTTACTTGAGATCTACTTATACAGTGGTCCTGCAAATCATTAGAGCAATTCGCTGACTTCTGTGTGCATGCTGAAGGTTCTTCCCTTCTAGCTGAGCAGCTTTCCCTGTGCTTTTTTGTAGAATGACTAGTTGGCTTTTTCTGTGAGATTTTTTACACAGCCCTTTTCAACTTGGTGAAACCAAGCTGAGTATTTTGCTCAAAATCTAAATTTAAATTTAATTCATTTAGGAAATAACACATTTTTAGTCTTGTGATGAGTACATTTCTACAGCCTCTGTGATTTGCCATCTTCAAATGTTTCCTATGACTGTACTCATGATTTTACTCATTATTTACAAATCAACTTGCACGCTTTATTTGAAGGAGTTTTACAAGCAGCTAAATAAAGCTTGTCTTGGAATCCTTGTGCCTTGCCAATCTCACCTGTGCTTTCAAAGGAAGAACCAGACAGGTATTCATAGTTGCTTCCTTATTATTTGTGAATTAAATGTCATTTTAAAAATATATGGTGACCAAATTTCAGAACATCTGAAATGTAAGGTAGCTTTGTGGCATTCTTTGAATGCTTCAAGCATTGAACTACCACTTCCAAAATCTGCAGTGTTGACTTCTACCTCCATCATGTGGCTGGGTAGGTGATGTACAATATCCACTAGTTTTGTGTGCCAGTTCCTTACAAAAGTACTTTCCAGGGCTGGAAGAGACATGCCATAGATTTAAAAGTTTTTTTTTAACCTAAGCTGAGCATGGAGTGGCAGTAATAGCTGCTGACTATGTCAGCAGAATATTGTCCTTGAGAGCTGCATCACCATGGAAGTTTCTCACCACTGAGAGCAAAACGTAATTTGTTGCCAATTTGTCCTTAAATGCTGACCAATTCTACGTGTGCGCACAAACTTACAAATACACCATTATTTTAAGCTCAAATTGATGGAAACAACATTCCTGCATTTCATCACTGAAATCTGTTTGGGATTCATAAAGCTTGCTTCACACAATGACCAGGTGCTGCTCCTCCTCTCATAGTAGAGGAGCATTTCCTCCCTCCCTCTGCCCACAATCTTGGAACATGGATGTTCCATTCAGAGGCCCATATGTGTGTATAAGCCTGATTCCTGGAGTCTTTCAGTGTTTTGAGGCAGTTTCTCAGGGTCACAGAAGGATACACCCCCTATGAAGGAGCAGCAGCCACTGCCATGTGCCTCCTCCCAGCTAGCAGTAAGGATTAGGTCCCTGGGGGATCTGCTCTCTTTGGTGCTATGTCACCACAAGTATCACCCACAACAGAGAGGGACAGGGCTAGTGGCTACAGTGACAGCACTGTGACCACTTATTTGCTAGGTAGGTAACTTGAAATAAAAGGAAGGAACATTTATTTTCTATCCTTCTGCTGCTGGGCAGCCATGCGTGCAACTCCTCTTAGTCACACAAGCGCTTACTAGCCCCCAGGGGCAGGCTAGCATTTGGCAATGATGAGCAAAAGACAAAGAGCCCTAGCTACAGTCTCGACCTGCCTTCATGCTCCCTGACATCTAATAATAGGGAGAGCAGATATCATCAACCCTGTGTGAGCTATGAGCCTCCGCTTGAAGTGCCTTGATCCACATTTTGTATCTAACGCAATGTGGAAAAAGAAATCACAGGGTCATATCTCCATAGCACCTAGGAGGAATGAGAGCTGAGTGCCTTTATCTGAGGTTTCATACTCTGCCTGCCTACTGGCCATGCCTGTCCTGATATAACCAGGTTGCTTTTATGTTTTATTCCTACAGGTACCATTCTCCAATTGCAGCAGAGACTGTCAGCCAGGCACTAGGAAAGGTATTATTGAGGGAGAGCCTACATGTTGCTTTGAATGCGTGGAATGCACTGATGGGGAGATCAGTGATGAAACAGGTATGATCTGGTGCTGAGCTCTCTTCTGCTTAGTGACATTTCCACAGGAGTCAGAAATCATGTTTTGAGATTCTTCCTGATGGGGGGCACAGTCAACATGTTTTGGTAATGTGGGCCGTATAGTCTCATTCCCCAAATCAATATAATATTTATGGATGTCCATTCTGAGTTGTGTCAGAGTTGTGAGAAGAAATTGGATCCCCCTGAAGAGTCCAGTTGCCTTCCCATTTGTCCATAAATTGTCATATATTGTACAGTAGCAAAATAGGAAAAAGGCTTCCTAGAAGTAATAGCACCTGTAGTACATTACAGGTCTTGGAAATTTTGTATGTGGACCTCATGCTTCCTGGTATTGCTCTTCACTGCCTCAGCTTAAGCCAGATCCCACTTAGTGCCTGTTCTCACAGAAGCGATAAAACTCTTTCAGGGAATATATATGCATCCATCATGCAAGTGGAGCTGCATGATAGAATATTCCCCATGAGGAACAGCATCATACAGATAAAAAACTCTTAACATGCAAGTGTTCCATGTTGGTGGGGGGGTATTCTTTATAGATAAAGGTTTACCACCTAACTGAGCATTAGTTCAGGAACCCCCTTTGAGTTGTTCATACTGTGTGTTTGTGGTTCCAAGTGTTGAAGGGGGACAACTCATCAAAGTTTGCTTATCAACCACTGTCAGAATGCCTAGAGTGCAACATGAAGGTTTTCTTGGGTTGGTGAGAGGAAGAATCCTCACAAAGTGCATTTTACCTGGTCACCGCCCAGAACAGACAAGGAAACAGCTGATGATACCACAAACCAAACAGCTCTCCAACAGCAGCCATCTTGCCTCATCAGTTCTTTCCCTGACTGTGCCCAGAAGAGAGCTCCATACTTTAACTCCACTTACTTGTCGCTATCTCTTGCTTGTTGCCTCTTTTTGTTTTTTTAAATTCTTCTGTGTCTCTTCCACTCTTCTCCTATGTCTCCTTCTCATTTAGGGAAAGAGAGAACCCTTCTCTTTCCATTTTTCTCCCCTCCCTCCCATTTCTGTCTGATGTGATGACTTCAACAGGGGAAAAGTACATGTCTTCAACGAAACCCAAAAAATCCTCCCATTTACTCCTTTGAGCACAAGGGTGTGGAACCAGCGCAAATCTTGTCTGTGATGGAACATTTATGTTCCTTTAATCCTAATTCACTCTCTTTGCTTAGATCCCTCTTTTCTACCTAAAGTTCTGTCTCAGTTCCATGTTTTCTGTCTTCCACCCAAATCTGTCCCACAGAAGTTGTAATGTAACTTAGATGTGAGGGATGCCCTAAAAATGGACCTGTCCGACTTTGTGCAGTGTCTTCCTCTCACCAAACCAGAGAATGCCACATCGAGTGTTTACCACAAAGGCCATTTCCACCCTGGACTGTTATAGTGCTGTTATTCCACTTTCAACATCCTATGGAATCCTGGGGCTGGCAGTTTAGGGAGGGGCCTTTGCAAACCCCAGGATTCCATAGGATGTTGAAAGTGGAATAACAGCACTATAACAGCCTAGTGCAGTAATGGCCAAAGGCATATTCTGAATTGGTGGAGGGGAGGAATCCACCCCTTTCCCCACAGCTGCTATTCTGGTCCTGGAATGGCTAATTTGAAGAGAAGGGAGATTGCAGCTTCTGTTTTTCTGGTTGTTTGTCTGCTCTGTTGCTTGGCTGGGACATAAACTGATAGGCAAGATGGCTGCTGTCTGACAGCCATTTGCTTTGTGATGACATCAGCTGTTCCCCTGTCTGTTCTGGGTAGTGATAGGTGAAACCCATTTTGTGTGAATTCCTCCGCCCTGACAATTCAGAATGCACCTTCATGGTAAGTACCCAACATAGGCTCAGCTGATACTGATTCTGGCCCTCTGTCACAACTCTGTCAGTAGTGAAGGGCTCATGTGCCCGCTATCCTATGGACATAACATGCAAAGCAGAAATAAGAGAGGAGACTGCATGATGCACCTAACATGATGATTTAGCCAGCAGGGGCAGAGTCAGAACTGCCACCTCAAACAACAGAGTTTGGTGTCCATCATGTTGACAGTAACTTGATTCTTCATAAATAGGTTAATGGGATTCATATTTTTCATTTCAAGTACCAAAATACTTGAAACAACTCCAAAATGTTCCATGAATTGTGATGGAGAGAGTGTGGCTCAGTTTTGAGAGGGAGAAAATAGGAGGTTAGAATGCAGAAGTAGCATGTTAGATTTATTCCTAAGTAGATGGGAAGACTATGACACATAAAATGACCAGGATAGATGAAACTGCGAGGGACAGGCCAAAGCCTGCATGAGGTACATGAAAGTAAGAAAGGACAATCCAAATATATCCTGGGCATCAGACCGGGGGGAAGGGGGCAAAAATGTAGCCCCACATAGATGGGAGGGAAGGAATGAAGGAGAGGACTTTTGGACTGTCAATTTTGAGAGAACAGCTTGTTTATAGGAATGTAAAGAATATTCTCAAAGGTTCATATTCTGAGTAAAAGAAAAGTCAACTGACATAAGAAGTCAAAATATTGTCAATTGCTACTTTTTTTTTGTGCTTGGGCAAGAGCACTTTTTGTTTACTTATTTTTAGTGTTCTTTGAACAAAACCAATGATTTGTACAAAACGTTGTCCTTACGAATATGACGGGGGTTTTCTGCAAAAATGTGGGGAGGGGGTTGCGCTAACAATTTTTTTTAAAAAAAAATCTTGAAAATGCACAGTTCTTTTAATTTTGCCCAACATTTTGAAATGTATGATTCTCAACATGTAAGGTTGAAATAAGCAAAAATTTACATCCCTGTTTGTTAAACAGAAGATAAAAGAAGCAGGATGTGGGGGAGCAGCAGAGGAGATGGGCTCCAAAAGATTATTTGAGCTTTGAATATAAGGAACCAGCTGTTACTGAATTCATTGGAGAGTTTGTAATGGATGTAGGTAGCTCAGGATCTACTGATTATACCTCACAGAATGATTAGGACAGCTCTGGGAAGCAGTACTGATGGCCAACACTAATACTGTATTTGCTGGCATATAAAACTCACTTTTCCCCCAGAAAAATACTGTTTCAAAATGGGGTTCATCTTATACACTGGTGCATCTTATATGCCAGCAAATAGTATTTGTCAGTGTATAAATGGGATGCATTTTATACACAGGTGCGTCTTATACACCCGACAAATGCAGTACATTCCAAGATGCAAGATGCCTCAAGAAAGTTTCATTCTGCTTCCTTTTTTGGCATTTTAATCGAGAATGCACAATCTTTCATTTCTGTTGTGAACAGTCAAAAACAGAGACCAGTGTTTAGAAATACAGTCCAACCTGTAATGTACTTTGGCCACAGTCCACAAGAAGGTTCCCCTGTGCAAATTAGTAAGAGGTATGCAGGAGTGTGGCAATGATTCTTTTGGTGCATTCACTTGTGGACCATGCATTCAGTTGAATGCACGTAGTGCCCCTTGAAGGAGATGCAGCACACCGCTGCCCATGTCTAATAGTGTCTTGTTTTTTTTCCAGATGCCAGTGCTTGTGAGAAATGTGCTGAAAACTTCTGGTCCAATGAAAACCACACTGTTTGCATTCCAAAACAAATAGAATTTCTCTCTTGGACAGAGCCGTTTGGAATAGCTCTCACCCTTTTTGCTGTACTGGGCATCTTTCTGACTTCATTTGTTCTGGGTGTCTTTACCAGATTTTGCAACACGCCCATTGTCAAAGCTACAAACCGCGAACTCTCTTACCTCCTTCTCTTTTCTTTGCTGTGCTGCTTCTCCAGCTCCCTTTTCTTCATTGGCGAGCCCCAGGACTGGAACTGCCGCTTGCGACAGCCAGCCTTTGGTATCAGTTTTGTCCTCTGCATTTCCTGCATTTTGGTGAAGACCAATCGTGTCCTTCTGGTGTTTGAGGCCAAGATACCCACAAGCCTCCATCGCAAGTGGTGGGGTCTAAACCTCCAGTTTCTCTTGGTCTTCCTGTGCACTTTTGTGCAAATAGTCATCTGTGTCATTTGGTTGTATACAGCTCCCCCATCCAGCTTTCGGAACCATGAGCTGGAGGATGAGATCATCTTTATCACCTGCAACGAGGGCTCCCTGATGGCACTGGGCTTTCTGATTGGATACACTTGCCTCCTGGCTGCTATTTGTTTCTTCTTTGCTTTTAAATCCCGCAAACTGCCAGAAAACTTCAATGAGGCCAAGTTCATCACTTTCAGCATGCTGATTTTCTTTATTGTCTGGATCTCGTTCATTCCAGCCTACGCCAGCACCTACGGCAAATTTGTCTCTGCTGTCGAGGTCATTGCCATCCTCGCTGCTAGCTTTGGGCTCCTGGCTTGCATCTTCTTCAACAAGGTCTACATCATCCTCTTCAAGCCCTCCCGCAACACCATTGAGGAGGTGCGCTGCAGTACCGCTGCTCACGCCTTCAAGGTGGCCGCCAGGGCTACTCTCCGGCGCAGCAATGTGTCTCGCAAGAGGTCCAACAGCCTTGGCGGCTCCACAGGCTCCACCCCATCCTCATCTATCAGTAGCAAAAGCAATCATGAAGACCCCTTTTGTCTTTCCACTTCTGTGGCAGAGCAAAAGCAGCAACATGGGTGCAAGCAAAAAGTGAGCTTTGGCGGTGGGACTGTCACTCTTTCGCTCAGCTTTGAAGAGCACCAGAAAAACGCAGTAGCTAACAAAAATGCAAAGCACAGAAACTCCTTGGAAGCCCAAAACAGTGATGATAGCCTCATGCGGCATAAGGCCTTGCTTCCCCTGCAGTCCAGTGAGCCACTAGGCAGTGAGCCAAGTTTCCAGACAGCTTCAAGTCACGACTCCAACACACAGGAACCAGTAATGGGAGAAACCAAGCAAGAAGGACAAAGCTTAGAAGAAGAGCAACCTCCTTTGTCAGCTTCATACTTGCGGGGTTATGTAGGCAGTGACTCCATCATAGAGAATGCTGTTCACTCATAATCAAAAAAGGAGGAACCAATGATCCCTACTTTTCTTCTGAATGGTGAGAGGGAGTGGATACTTATCTGTGGCGCAGCCAGCCACTGCATACTGTTAAAATCCGGAGGTTAAACTCACCTCCCACAGAACGCTGAGGAGAACATTTCAGAAATGGTTGTTCTAGGGAAATTCTTTGGTGGTTGTGAAAGATACGAGGATAAAACCAGAAAAGATCTTCAGCTGGGCTTTAGCAGAATTTTGCCATCAACATTTCACTAACGTGATCAGGGCCATGAACATACTGATTAGCAAATGTATCTGGGCAATTCTAGTAACATGTTCTGCTTTTTACATTGATGTATATTATTGCTCTTCTTCAGGATGTATAATTCCCCTTTATATGTAAAACTGCTTTGTCGTATTACAACAAGGAGAAACTTACTGCTATACACAAAACAGGACGTGCAGTTTGTCTTAGAGAAAGTCACCTCCACTTCACTGCTGGTGAAAACATACTTAATAAAGTTCCGCCAGTGGCCTGAACTTGTTAACTATTTAAAATCGTAGGTATTGTTCTCTGTATTTACACATGAAAATAGGCCAATTAATGCTATTCCAAATGCCTTATAATGTATGGCACTCTTGAGAAACATCCCATTACGTACAGACATTGTTGTCTCAGAAATTTATTTCACTGGCTGGCTTACTTTGTAGGCTGAAAGGAGCGAGTCTGCAGTTCTGCAGAATGGGCAGAGTTCTTGGTAAGATTTGCCCATACATTGAGATCTCAATTGATTGTCTCCTTGGTGGAGTGGCTTTTCAGTTTCAATCAGCGAATTGTAACATCTTACCTTACAGTTTACACTGCGCTATGCTGTGTTAACTTCTCTCCAACCTACAGCTACTCACTGCCACATGTAGATAGGCTGAAGCCCTTAACTATCAAGTTTAAGGGGCCCCACAGCTTTACCAAAATGTGTTTTACTCTGACAGAAACAGAACTATACTAACATATTTGTGTTTGAAGAACCCTCATAATATGATGTCCTAAACTACATTTTACTTAGCTTGCACATAGGTTAAGCACAGCAGCTATTCCAAAACGTTTTAACATTGAAGTGTTAAAGGACCACAGGGGTTGAAAACAGAAGGTCCTGAAAATCGGAACAACCCTCTGTCGCAATGGTCTTTTTAAAAGATAAGACATTTTTGCAGTTGCAGGGAAGAACAAGTTTAAGAAATCGTTATGTCTAGCAAGTTTTTGAAGTGTTTGATAAAAACAGTAGCAAAAAATGGCTATTTTAAGAAGCCATAAAGAGTGAAATAAAGAATAGATGTTGAATGTTCACTGAAATACAAGGAAAACACATAACTCTGGATCCTTGAGCTCTGATTCTTTGAGTCCGGCAAGAATTGACAGTATCTCTGCTTGCTTTGCAGATTTGCTCTGGAGTTGGTACAATTTTACTGGGCTCTTCAAATGGTCAGACTTGAGCTCCAGGCTGGAGGGTTAAACACATCGCCCTGTTTTTTCAGGTGTCTTGATTGAGTGTGCTTCCGTATTTTGATACTCACTATCCATCTGTTTGTGTAGATCGCTAGACAGTTTACAATACATTTCTTCCAATCTTTTAACAGCAACAACACCAAATCACATGAAGAGTAGACTGTTGCAATGAAGGAAGCTTGGGTTATCCAGGAATGGAGTTTGCTTATGTGCAAGCATGTTAACCTCACCTCAGGCATGCTGAACAAATCTCTGGACTCATTCAGCAGCTGCTCAAAGGACCTGTTGTTCATACCTTTGTGTAGGCACTTTAGTTTGTACCAAGCACTTGTTTGTACTTTCGTGTGTGGCTCCAGCTGGTGCATCTTGGGGTTATAAGAAAACAAAAAGTAGCTCCAACAAGCTTGAAGTTTTCTTTTGCTTTCACTTGTAGCTAAAATGTGACTGCATGTCATTCTAAAACCATGATTTTCTGTTAGACATGAAGCTGAATTTAAACCACTACTTGACAGGTGCAAGAAGTGGAGAAACCTTAACCAGTGCTCCCAGTATGTTTTCCTTTGGTTAAAAGGGGGAGGGGGGTTGGATCAGGCTATAGCCTGGAGATAAAATGCTTTTCCTCAGCTTAAACCCATTTTCAAAGCTGCAACTGAGGTAAAGAAAGACAGGCATAATACACACAGTAGTCATTTTTCACTTCCATGATTAATAGGAGTTTTGGGATACATTTTCACTGTAGGGATTCCCTGGGGCCACAGGTGTTAAACCTACCAGGCTCGTGACCCATGCCCGTGCAGTTTCTCTTAAGCAAAGATGATGTCAGGCAATCCAGTTGCTGATTCTCCCTACCACATCTATCTTAGTCCTTAGCTGTTAGCTTTCAAGATTTCTCAGGTTTATTCTAGGAAAATTATGAGTACTAATTTTGTTTTTAACAAGGAGGAGAAAATACCAGCAGGAAAAGGTGGATTCACTCTGCCTCAGCAGAATTCATCATTTTTACATGGGGCAGAGAAAATTTAACTGATTGCTTCAAGTTTCCATGCATTGTGAAAATGTTAGCACCGAGTTGGCAACAAGATACGTTAGTAATACTAAAGATGTGTGATATAATGACAGTATTGTCACAGCTGTATATTCTTTTCATATCTGTTTGAAATCCTAAATTAGGGAACCTTCCCACACATCAGGCATCTACTGTGTGCGTGGACCTACAGAACACAGACATTACGCCTCATATTGAGGCTAAAAGAGTCATGGCATTTAGCCTAGACCCCCCCCCCCTATTTACTTCTTGTGCTGATACTTCACCAAAGTGCTTGGATTTCATTATACTATTAGTTTTGTCCTGCAAGGGCCCTGACTTTGTACAGTTTTACACATGCTAGAAAGGAATATATACATAGCTTTCGGAATCCTCAAGATGTTAACATTTCTGAGGTTCCTTGGTTTGTTTGTATTTATGTAAATTGGTTGTGGAAAAAAACTTCTGGCATTGTCGAAACCAAAACTATGTCAGATCTAGTATTCTGAGCTTCCAGGATTCATATGCATGCTTCTTCATACCAAGCAGGCCTTTCTTTTGATAAAACAAAATTTCCAGTGATTACACATTCTCCCCCTAGGTTACTGCTGCATTGGACAGTTATCTTGCCTGTTATTTCAGATCAAATGTCTGATGCCATTTGTAGGCTTACCTTTCTCTGATAAAGTAGCAACAAAGGAGATGCTCATAGGACAAAGCCAAAGTTTGCCATATTAAATGTGGTTATGAACCTCATAACCACATGAACCTTATGATCCTAGCATGAACCTCAGCCAACATCTGTCAAATTTTGTCATCCGGTGTGAACTAGGGTCAAATAATGTGATATCATATGCCATAGTCAACCAGTATATACACCATGCCAACTTGTCTCTGTGATTTGGCCCTTGGAATTTTTGATCTTTTCCCAAGAAAAAGAATGACATAGTGTTTGAACTGTTAATTTACCTTTTGCACATTATTCAGTTACTGCTCTAATGGTTTAAGCCTCCCTGACTCTGGCAGATTGCCTAAAATGGGAAGCAAGGCTAACACTTCCTGTTCCTTGTACCCTTGAATGAGCTCCATGGTATATGCCTGTGAGTGGAGGATGGGGAAAGAGACATACAACAATGGCATTGTGAACAGAGTAGAATGAAGTTGTATCTTTGTAGAACCCAGTGCCATGCAGCTTTTCTTCATGTGCATCTCAAGGGAGCACCTACACTGTGGTGTTAATGGGACCAGATGGGCACCTAGTCCCTGTAGCAAAGGAGGGTTGATTTGCCCCTTCCCTGCACTCCAAGTGGCTGATTTGGGACCAAAACCAGACATGATATCACTTCCAGGTAGACTGAAATGTGCCTGTGGGGCCATCCATAGGGGCACGGTGACAAATGGTGCCCAGCCACCACAGTTGCCCACCCTGTCCTACAACCTACTTATATTTGTCTCTACCTGTCCCTGTGGTATAACACTGCAGATGGAAAGGTGTGAAGCTGAGGAAACAAGAGCTGGGCCTGAGCCCAGCAATACTGTGCACAAAGGCCACTGCCATCCTCTGGTACTTGTCCTCCAGCAATTGGTGATTTAGGAGTACCTTGCCTCTGAATGCGCCTGGTCCACTTTCTATACTGCTTCTCCCTGTGATGGTGTCTGATTCCCTTCTAAAGCCAGTGGTCATCACATCTACTTACGATAAGAGGTTCTGGAAGTGCTGTGTGAATAAGCACTTTTTCACATCTGCCCTGAATTTACAGCCATCATTTATTTTGTATGACCCTGAGATTTAGTGTTATGGGAGAGGGACAATCATTTCCTTCTTTTCCATATATGTCATTCATGCTTGATGTTTCCTTTCTATCCCATTCTTTCTCTACAAAAAACGGAGAGAGGCCCAGTTTAAGAAACCGAGTGCACAAAAGGAAGCTTATAATTTTTCCTGTGGATGTTACCTTGGTATAAGTAGGACTCTGGCTGGCCAGCAGCCACCTCATTTCTTTTCCTTTTTTTTAAGCATTGGATCAGAAGTAAAAGATTAAAAATGTCAAAAGATGTCTGTCAGTGTTGGACTTTCTAGTAAACATGGGCTTCATTGTTTGACCTACCAAGCTGGGTGCAGATGCTGGGCTTACCAGCTTTAATAGAATACAGAACACTTCACTAAAGCTGGTTTAAAAGGACTGTTAACTCTGCTCGTAATAGATATCCTACCAATTTTGTATTGCTTGCAACATCTGCCTGTACATTTTGCTTCAACCCACTAGGAGTACAATTGCCTTCTGTACTTTGCAGCTGTAATGTCTGTTTTTGGCTAATAATGTTTGCCTTTTTGGAGCAAAGGTAAAATTGTTTCTACCCTACCTGCTTTTGTGTAGTTTTTGCTTATAAATCTTTCAGGGTCTTACCCAGTAGTTTAAAAATTGACTGTGAGTAGTCTCCAGAAAATGGATTACCAACAAGATTCAAGTGTCTTCTAGTCCAACTCCCTGCCAGTGCAGAAAGCATCTCTGACAGCTGACCAGCCAAGCACTGTTTAAAATTCTCCAGTGAAGGAAAAGTCCACCACTTTCCAAGGCAGTGTATTTCACTGTCAAATAGCTTCTACCATCAGAAGGCTATTCTTAATGTTTAGTCTTGAAATTCACATCCATTATGTAAGTTAAGACATTTCCTTTCAAAGTTTGAAGGGAGATCTGTTTCAATTTTTTGGCACACGTAGTGCTTTCTCAGTATTTGGTGGACTTCACATAGTATGTTAGTTAATCCTTAAGCATGTAAACTAAGTCAGGAAATGTTGCTGTGTTTCATGTAGACAGCTGAGGCAGAGAGAACCTTGTTTGCCTAGGGTAGAAGATATTAACCAGACATTTCCTGCTTTGTAACTTGCACTCATAATATGTGCATAAGCCTACCTGAGGGTAAGACCCTCTAAATGTAATGAGCATTAATACCAGTCATATAGTGCAACCCCAGAACTTCTTCCAGATGGAGTGTAAGTGATAGCAACACAGAATGATTCTTGCAGTCATTGCTCTAGCGAGTGAATGAACTGACAACAAATCATAGAGCCAGAAGAGGCCCCATGGGCCATCGAGTCCAACTTCCTCCTCAGTGCAGCATTGCCAGCATAACATCCCCAGCAATTGGCTGTCCAGCCTCTTTCTGAGGACATCCACTACCACTCAAAAAAGAAAGAGATCCCACTACCACTCAAGGCAATTGGTTCCATTGCCAAACCATTCTTATTGTCAAGAAGTTCCTTCTGATGTTCAACTAAAACCTCCTGTAACTTCAAACTATTAGACCTGGCCCTACCCTCTGGAGCAGCAGAGAACAGGCTACACATCTGTACTCTTCCTTGGTGATTTGCCTTTCATTCATGTCTATACTCCTTTTCCTTTTCACTCATGTTTTTCAAACTTTTCCTATTTTTTCTTTGTCCACGGGATTGTTTGTAACTCTGCTTTTTGCAACTCCTCCTTCAAGAACTCTCCTTGCTCGGTGTCTTTTTTCTTTAGCGTGCTTAGCCATGGAATTCTATCCAATAAATTCCCTGAACTTGTTAAAATTGCTTTCCTGAAATCCGAGGCCTATGTTTGATTGTGTTCTTCTTTGCTTCAGTTGTGAATTCTAGCATTATGTGGTCACTATACCCTCTAAAGAACTGACTACTTTGATTCCAGTGATCAGCTCCTCACCATTGGTTAAGATCAAGTTCAGGATTATTGATTCCCTTCTTCTACTTTTCAAAAGAGAAAGTTATCTGCAAGGCACATCAGGAATCTGTTGGAGAGGCTATGCTTAGCAAGAGTTAGTGTTCCAGCAGATAGGGTAATTGAAGCCCCCCATAACTCCTACTTACTGCTTTTTTTGAGTTTCCCGAGATTTGTTTTGGAATGTCATATTCCTTTCCCATAAAAGAACTTGCCAGTTATTTTAAACAGGCTTTCCTTCTTTTACCTTTAACATAAGCCCAACATGCAAGATATTTAGAATCTGAAAAGTTAACATGGGGGAAACTTTTATTTCCTTAATCTAGCTGTATGTCCTTTTAAGCATGTTAGGAAAAGCAGTTTGAAAAACAAAATGCGTTGATCAGCAGCTACGGAGAACAAGTCTCTTGTGCAGTGAATGCCCACACTAACTGGCTGTACACACAAGCAGCTCTGCTTTCCACCTCAGCAACACTCTGCCTCCCACTCATCTGTCACATGGGGACAATAATAGTCTGAGACCAAGCTGGGAAGTTACAAGTTACAAATAACACTTACCTGTAACTAGTTACTCTGGAGCTAATGTGGGCACAACAAAGTTGCATTTCAAAAGCAATGTAACAAGAAAGAAATTACTTTACTGGTTTAATTAGTTGCACATTATTTTAAAGGGCATTTTTAGAGGAATTTTGATACAATTTTTTTGTGTCCTATCAATCCTACATTTTCCCCTAATAAGGTAAAGTAACAGAAAAGCAACAAGTGTAACAATGAGTTACCCATCCAAGATGCTGACAAGTAACAGCAGTGGGTTACTTTGCAAACACTTCAAACTAACTAGTAAAGGAGTGAATTACTTTTAAAAAGTGACTTTCTATGCTCTGGCTTTGGCAGAATGATTTCCAAAGAGGCATCTGAAGATTCAAGTAACTTATCTACAAGCAAAACCACACAGGTTTGGGAACTATTTGCAGCAACTGTATTACTTTTTTTCAAGCAAAAGACTTTACTTACTTTTGGAATACAGTTTTAAAGAACCACCCATCAATGACTGCCAGATCCAAAACAGGAAGATTCAATCTAGGTAACTCTGCAAGGTAGCTTCTTAAAAATTGGGACTTAATAAGCAAGAGCAGACATGGAAATACATGGAAAGCTGCTCATTTTCTTTTGAATAAAGGCAAAATAGCACTTTTTTTGTTTGAGAACTGACAGGTAGAGGAAATTAGCAGCAGATTAAACTAGTTAACTGTTTTGCACACACAGCAGGACTTAGTATCAAGAAAAAGAAGTGAGGGAGGGGAATATTCTATTTTTTTTCTCTTATTTGGAGCTATAAAGAGGAAAGAGATCAATGCTGTAATGATGGGAAACCTTCATGCATTCAATGAAACAAGCAGACAGTTTAATTTGGCAAGTTTAATTATTTTACCACCTATTATACAAAATATTTTACAATTTAAAAACATTTCCCCAACAAAAAAATCATATACAGATATTTAGAGAGCCAATTACACACAAGAGGGGAAATCATATGCACAAGGGTAACTAGTCCCCTTTTACTTTACAAGAACAGTATGGCAGAAGGATAATTAAGACAGAGGTCCTGCCCTGCAAATTTGAGGAGCTTTAGTTTCACCCTATTTCCATTCCTCCACCTTAGAGGCATTCTTTCTTAAGTATACAGCTAAAAAACTGCTCCTCCCCCATCTCTGGGGCAGAGGAAGGAATGGGTTAAAAAAGCCACTGTCATATATATGTTGTGCTGGTGCACAAAGATATGTTTTCAATTGCTTTGTGTTGTACCTTTGATGTTAGCAGCACGTCTGATGGCAAGCATCAACAATTCCACATCATGATCTACCCCTCTGAAAGGGAGTCCTAGACAGTTTGTGCCAAGAAAGCTACTACTCATCAGTCCATGCGATGTTAACACACACTCATTTCCTTTCTTGGCATCCAGGTATTTTTCTGTACATATTCTCAGACACAGGGTGATAGGAACAGCTTGCCATTTTAAAGTTGCACCTAGTGGACATGTCAGCAGAAAAGGTAAGCAGTTTTTCAAAGTATCTGCTTCCCTTGAAAAATTAAACTAGCAGACTAAGGCAGGGGGGTCCACAGTCAGCTGACTGTTCCTACTGGGTGTAAGAGAGGTTACAGGAAGTTAATTCTACACTGGGTAGAGTCCACACAAAATGTAAGCAAGAGACCTGACCCAGAGTGACCATGAGGGCAAAAATGGATGAATGTCTAAATTCTCTGGGATGGGAGGAGTGAGCAGAGAGGCTGCCTCACTGAGGTGCTTGTATGTTTAGGTGGGAGAAAAAAGAAGAAGTCTGTGTTGCTGAGGAGGGCCCGTCCCGCACTCACAGGGGAGCCCATCCAGGAGTCACTGTTGGATGCCAAATGCCTGTAGAAGGGTAGGAAGGTCCCTGGCATCAGCCGCCCCGTAGAGGTCGCTCTGGCCCAGCATGGAAAGTGCCATACGGAGAGTGCTCCAGATGTTGTCAGACATGGCACCCTGCTGGCCCCGTGGGCCCCGGCTCTTCTGCTGCATGTGCAAGGCTTCTAGGAAATGTTCCACTGCCTCTCTGTCAAGATAGCAGCAAAAGGTAATGGGTACAGACAGACAGGAACGGTAATACTCCTGCTGAATATGCCAGTTCTTGTCCAATTTTGGAAACTAAACGAGGCTAGTCCTGGTTTATCTCTGGACTGTCAGGGAATGCCAAGAATTTCTAGGCAGGGCTAGAAGAACTGCCCTGCAACTCTGGGGAGCCACTGCTGCAAGGGAGGACTGAGGCCATTTCCACACTAGACTGTTATAGAGCTATGAGTCTACTTTCAACCTCCTATGGAATCCTGGGGTTTGAAGTTTCGGGAGGGGCCAGCCAGCCCCTCCCTAAACTGCAAACCCCAGGATTCCATAGGGGGTTGAAAGTGGAATCATAGCGTTACAATAGTCTAGTGAGGAAATAGCTTGAGATTACTGGGCTAGATGGACCAATGAGTTGACTCAAGTATGCAGTAACTTCCTATGCCTAAGAGCACACAGAGAAGGCATGCCCCAAACATCAGGCACAGGATGCTTCCTGACAGAAGGCTCCCGCTGCTGTCAGTCAAAACGCACTAATGTTCCATCTTTACCTCTCTAACAGATTTTGTTTTCTGATAAAGATAGAAGAAGCAGTAGGAAGTTTACATGGGAAGATTACAACATGACAACATTCTATAAATGAGACAAGACAAAGGTATCTTAAAAGCCTTGCATGGATGCACCCAGGTGTCAACTTCAAGGTTTCCATCTATGCTTCTATAAACCCATACAGGGATAATCTATCTGTAATGGACGTTTGCCACATTAACTCTACTCCCAGTTGACTCTACAAACCAGAAAGCTAGGGTTGGGAGCCAATCATGGCCAACTGATGCTAGCTCATCTGCACAGAAATGTCACTAATTTGAGATGGATATTATGAAACCTGATTAGAAAGTGGAAAAAATTAAGCTTGGAACCAGGTTCTCTCACCAGCTTCTCTTTACCATGATTAAGGGACTGGATCTAGACTATAAAAGGCACAGACTTCTCTTTCCTTTAACCCAGCCGTCCCCCAAATGGTGTCCTCCAGATGTTTACTACAGTTCCCACCACCCCAGTCAACACACCTAGAGGGGATGACAGGAATACTGTTCTTAACCACTGAAGTGAGGAACCCCAAGGGTCAGCAAATGTGCCTATGGTGACATGGGTAAAGGCACTACCACTCACTCTTACAGCAGCTCTTATTGGGAATGTTTTTAGTTACTCAAAACGTATGGGAAAGCAAAGTTCAAAACTACCCAGCACAATCTACTCTCCAAAACACTAATAGGGAGCTGGTGAACCACAATATCTTAGCCCTCACAACAAAAGGCACACTACCACCAGAGTCAGTTCACTGTGCTTTCATCAAATCAGAAAAGAGTAAGCTTAGAGACAGAACAACTTTGCCTTTTTCTCTTTGCTCATTAACAACTCTTAACCTCTTCACCTCATCCCAACTCACCTATGGGCTCCTAGGTTGATACAGCTAATGCCCAGGTTGTAGCGGGAGCGGATGTAGCCCGGTTGCAGTTCCAGTGCCCTCCTGTAAGCCGCCACAGCTTCTTCACTCCGGTTTCCATTGGCCAAGGTAGCTCCTAACTTGTTCCACAGGAGATGATCCTGAAGGAAGGAATTTGACAGTCAGACTGTGTGGAATAATAAGGTTTCACAGACACACCACTCAACAGAGACACCACATTCCTTTCAAGTTTCCCAAGATTTAAAGATTTTCTCCTCACTCCTCCACTTCAGTTTTCCAAATGCCTCCACTTCACATTGATTTTATAAAGATCATGACTACTGATATAGCTGAGTGGCTAAAACTATGAGCTATCAGCTAGAAATTCCTGCTTTATCTCTTGGTCCTGTCAAAAGCTTACTAGATGCAATCACAGACATGAAACTTTTCTTTCAGCTTCAAGTCCTTCACTGGTAATATACACGAGTATACTGATCTACCTTGCAGGGTTGTTGCAAATACTGACTCAGATAATAGAGAAGAACACTGAATACTCAAGCAATGTTCTGTAAATGCTCAAGGTTATCCAACTCCTGGGCCCAGTTTTCACTGAGATAGCTGCCCTGTGAAGGGAAACTGAGAGGGGGAATGCAGCTCCACCAGTTCTCTGGAACTTCTCAGTGTCATTCAACACCCACTAGCTGCCGGTCTGATCCTGCTGCTGGACAGCCAGCACCAGTGATAGCGAACAGCACTTTTCAGCAGTTTCAGCTAGTTTTATCAGCTGGAATCAAACTCACAGAAGTCAAATGTGAAATTGACTACTTGCACCAAATTACATTCAGATTACATTGTGGTAATGTTCTCCAGATGGATCTATCTTTAAAAACAATCCAGAATTTTCAGTTCATCTAAAACTAAATTACCAGAGTCTTGACTGGCAATGCCTTCTTCATTGGCTGCCTCTTTGTTTCTGGACCTAAGTCAAAAGGCTGATGTTAGGGGCTGAAAACTCTCTAAGCAGCCTTGTATCTGGCTACCTTACGGACTGCCTTTGCCCTCTTGAACTCGCCTTGTCTTGAGATGGACTTTGGAAGCCCTGTTTAGTGTCCCATCACTCTTACACACCAGGGCATTTTTGATGGCGGTGCCAAAACCAGAGAACATCTACCAGAAGGAGAGATGTTCAGCTCCCTTGGTTCCTGCACTCAGTTAGACTTTAAAAAGGAAAAAAGAGCATGTAGCTTATATTGCCATCAATGGCTGTTGTGGCTGTGTTGTTATATGTGTTATCTGAACTCATGCTGCAAATCTAGCTCATTAGATTCCAATAAATATTTGTTCTAAATCTATCTAACTGTGGTTTTAAATGTTCTTCCCCGACATGTTTTTTGTTTGGAATTTTTAAGTCAATCTCTCGGCTTCATGTTTAGATTTTTTATACCAAGACCTCTCCACAGAACAGCATTTTACATAACAGTTTATATATGTATCAAATAAAAATTAGCATGTGGCTAGGCTGTATCAGTTCAAACTACAGGTGAGGCAATGTATGACTCAGAGCTTCTCCTCTATAAAGGAAGCAGTGTCCACAAAGCAGCAGCAGAACACAGCAACCCATCTCCCTACAGAGAACACCAGCATGGCCAAGAAGAGACTGAATGGACCAGGGGAGGTCAACAGAATGATGAGACATTTGCTAGGGGAATGCTTTCCAAAACCCTATGGATATGTTCATGGACATAAGCATTTCCCAAATGTCATTTCTCCCACCAGAGGCTTGGGCTGCCTATTTACAGATCAGTCACATGAAATATTATTGTATTTCTGTTGTTGCATTTCAACTCTCACCAGCCCTGGCCAGTATAGCCTATGGTAACGGATGCTGGGAGCTGTGGTCCAATAACAAATGGAGAGGCAGAAGTTGCCCATCACTGTTATTAGATGATAAAAATACCACAGGTTTATTTTGTGGTGGGAAGAGGTCCTTCCATACAGAAACCCTACGATAAGACCACCACAGGTCCAAATCAACTTAAAGACACATTATAACAACAGCTGCAACAGCAGCAGCAACAATACACAGGAGCATCTGGCCATGCAGCAGTATAGCCTAGGCACAGGGCTCCCCTACCTCAGTGAGGGCACAGCCTTACTTTGCAAGCTTCACTGGCACACCCCATCACCCTCCTTTCCCTTTCTTGTGCCTCCCTTACATTTGGGCGGGCGCTCAGCGCAGCAGTGAAGCAATCCACAGCCTTCTCATATTCTCCACTCAGGTTGAAGAGGACGCCCAAGCCACACTGTACATCAGGATCCACAGCAGAGGTGTTGCTGCGTACAGCTGCCAAAAACAGCTCTTTCACTTCCACAAAGAGTGAGCTGGGAGTGAAAAGAACAAAGAGATGTACCACACTAACTAATCCAACTCAAACTGTGCTGTCACCTTCCTCTCCACTTCCCTGCCCGTGTCTTCCCAGGGCCAGTCCATCCCTTCCCTTCTCATACTCACTCAGTTAAGAGGGAGCCCAGGACACGCTTGGAGGGCCCAAGATCTGGACCAGAGCTTTCTTTGTCAGGCTCTTGCTCTACCAGGTGCGCGTAGGCCGGTTTGTGACGCAACCAGTCCCGCAAGGTTTCACATGCCTGCTTCTGTAGAGACTCATTGGTGAAACTGACTGCCAGGGCCATGAGTGCAGTGAGGTTCCCAGGCTGCAGCTCCAAGCACCTGCGTAAGAGAGGCACAAGCACCCAGCTCAAAAGCAGAGGCATATGGGGGTACACTCCCAAAACACCCTGCTGGCTGGGGGGGGTGCAGCCCCTTCCCAGCTGGTATAGCAAAGTATGCTGGCTGCAAATAACTCTATGCTGAGTCACTTCTGAGGCTCCAGATTCTGCCTTTCTGCCTTATAGCCTTCCCTGGATTTATCAGATACACCGTGCTATAATGTATTGGTTTTGTATTAGAAAAAAGTATTTGGCACTTGCACATGCAAATGTTCTTTTAACTCACATTTCTGTGACATGGAAAGTAACTAAATATAGAGATGTTAAGTTCAGAAGGTGAGGGAGGAAAAAATTTAGTGAAAAAAATCAGTTTTTTTCTAAAGCCTTTCTGAAAAACTGAAAACTGGAAAAAACGAAAGGGGTTTTTTGGACATTTTCTTTTGGAAGAACAAACAAAATGCTGAAGACAAGGTGTTTATGTTCCTAAATTATTTCCAAAAACTACAGACTGTGAAGATTTTCATGTCGGATCGTGCACATTATCTGATTACTGCAACTCCTGGTTTTGGTATCCCATTCTCTATTTTCTTTTAAATGCGAATGGAAGTTTTGCGTCTGCTTGACACTATGGAGGACTAGAGGAGGGAAAAAAAACATTTTCTTGGTTTTACTAATGTTGATAGTCTCTTCTGTTTTTATTATTTTTCATCCTCTTTTGGTAAAGCGGCAAAACCAGAGAGTTCCTTTATACTCCAAGACCTTAAAAATCCATTTGTAACAAAAAAAAAATGCAAAAATTTAAAAGGGAATTCTGTTTTTAACTACTGTCTTTCTGAACTGAACTTTTAATAAAACAAACACAATAACTGGGAGTTTAGCAGAAGTGTCAACTTTTAAGTTCTAGCACACCAGCATCACAAGCTGTTGGGTTTCAGGACCCATGTTGGAAAAGAAGTTATGGAGACTCAATTCTCCCGCATCCCAAAATAAGCTGAAGACCAAAGGGTTTACTATGCCTGGCAGGCAGGCAACTCACCGCCTGAGGGCACTGATTGCAGCAAGCTCCTGTTCATTCTCCGCTTGCGTGGTGCCCAGATACTGCCAGGCCTAGATAACAAGAATAAGAGGCTGTCATGCTGCACTGAGCTGCAATGAAGAGGGAGATAATATTTAAAGACCATTTTGTGCCCCCCAACACGTTCCATTCTCTTCAGGGACCAAAGACACAGGGAGAGGAAAAATGCATCTGCTCACTGCCAAGGAAGCCAGGCTACTGTTTCCTATCCAACCATACAGTACAGCAGGGCACCAAAACTGCTAGTAAAGTGCACCAGAACAGTGAGTAATCTTCTGGTTGATTCAGCAAAGGAGTGATACATTTCCTTTACGAGGGCCTTGCTTTTGTGTCAGTAATTTCACCATATATTGGGTCCTATAAAGTTACTATGCCACCTCTGCTGCCCCCATTTGAGACATCTGAGGCAACTAGTTATTAAGATATGTAGAGAAGCTGTCTTTCTAGGGAACTGTCCTCCTTCCAGCTCTGTGAAACTCTTTCTTCAGCCACGATCTTTTAACACTACATAATTATAACACTATAATTCTACTTTAACTGTCATAACACAATCCTACAGAATCCTGGGATTTGTAGTTTGCTGAGGCACTAGAGTTCTCTGGCTCCCTATTCTGCAAATTGCAGGATTCCCTAGAATGTTGTCATGACAGTTAAAAAGGAATCACAGCACCCTAACTATACAGTGTGAAAGCCCCTGTTCTATTGCTGAGACACATAGGGAACCCTAACCAACAACATCACAAATTCCACAAAGCAAAATGGTGCCCATAGCCCATCTGTGACCTTTCTGGATCCAGCTCTTCCGAGTCTAACCACTGCCTCACTCACAACAATTATGTGAATGTATTACATCTTGCTCATCTTTAGGAACCCTTCTCTTTGCAAGAGGCCCTGTCTCTCTTCAGAAGCATCCAATATTCACTGAACTACCCCACTGCATTTCACTTCAAAATGGCAGGTAGCCTTCCAATTTCTGCAACAGCCAAATGGAGGATGATCTGCACTGCGTGGATACAAAAATTACCAGTTCACATTCAACACAGTGCATAAACCATCTGTGTATGAGGAGCTGTGTTCCTAAAAGCAGAACTATCTCAGTGCTTCTGTCCTTTGCAAATATGGTAAAATCATCTAGAATTGTTGAATGCAGAAGCCTGGCTGCATCTTCTTGGGCAAAAGAGATGAAGACATTCAGAAACATTTGTGCAGGAGGAATGTGGGATCTTAGCCATTCAGCCAACAATGATGGCACTGATCATGTATACATCTCAAGTGCAATACATAAACACACACTATTTTTCAAATTCTTGTATGTCTACCATGCTGAATGAGTACTATTACTCAGTGGTGAGGCACAGGCTATGCATATAGAAGGTCCTGGCAGTTCTATACAGTGCCAGGGGGCCTGCTGTCAGTCCAAGGGAGGGAGGCAATATTGATTGAGATGGAACAAAGCTGTAACTCAGCATCAGACAACTGTCTGTGTTAGTGCTAAACTAGAAATAAAAACCTTTACAAGGTATGCTGAGTACTTACTGGAACATAACCTATGTGCCACATTTCAATATATTATTTTGATTTCATGGATCACAAGTGAATAGAAGATGGCAACCAAAGTGAAAAATTGAACATAGAGCAACAAAGATGCAGGGTACAAACTGTTCTCCACAAGATGATGATGATGGATGATGATGATGATGATGATGATGATATAAAAATAAAAAATACCAAGGTACTGTCCCCTCCACAGGTCAAAAAATAAGGGACCAAGAGCATTTTATCAATGCTTCCACTATATGACAAGATACAGTCACCAAATGATCAGAGGACATGTCAATTAGTCATTTGGTGACTATGACCTATCATATAACTACAGCATCAACCGGTACACGTAAGAGTCCTTCCACACAGTACCTGCAGACTTCCAAGGGCCTGTACACAATGCACACTTGTGAGAATCACTTCCTTACACTCCCTTTTCATTGCTCTGAACAAGTGCTGTTTCTTTAGTATTCCATACATTTATGACAGGGATGGGAATCCTGAAACCCTCCATGCAGCTTCCTTCCCTCACCAAGACTGCTCACAAATACCAAAAACTGTTTAAAAAAACATTCTCAAACAAAGGGGAATCATCCCTACAGCGGACTCCAAGAGATGTAATTATCTACCTTTCCACTGTTTTGGGCCTCCAAACATCCCACAAAGGCTCAAAACACTGGGAAAAAAAACATGCTCAGAGTTAAGCAGAAATTCCTTTCTGCTTTTGGCAGAATGGAAGAGGTACAGCCAGTGGGGGTCTGAAAGATCTGAAAATGGCCTTCACACTCTCCATAGCTGCCCACTCCTGGTTTAGGATATCTGGAAATCAACGAATGCATATGAATGTATGATCCACTTAGGATATCCTGTCACACTTTGTACATATTAATATCCTAAATTTGTTACCAACACACAAAAATCAGAAACACAGAGTCTGAGCCAGGCAGGGATGCGTGTGAGTATGATCTGCAATTCTATGTATTATTAGTGATGCTCTCATTTGAAAGTTGTCAAGACTCCAGATAATGGCTACCAAACATTTTCTTCCTGTGCCCGTATCACAATATGGAAAGATCTACATATTCCTCCTAAACATCCTGTAGAGTTTATTCCGGACATAGAAAAACACACAGAAAAATGCTCAGTGTTGGTCAGAGAATGCACTAGATATTGGTGGAAGGTTCTTGAGAAGCATGCAATGCTCCTTTTTGGTATAAAATGGCTCTTTTTGGGCAACCATTATATTATGCTTCCTCCTTGCGCTCAAACTGTTTAGTTAGAGAGAGAGGAGGAGAGAGTTATTAGAAGAAATCTAACTCTGCCGCAGTCATCCTTCTTGTACCACATAGTCACTACTAAAAGCCTTTTCTGCAGCACCAGAGAGCTCCCAATCCTCCAGCTACGCACCCTCTATCTGAACAGAGAAGAAGAGCACAGCACTCTTCTCTCTCCTGCACTTACCTCCATGTGATTGGGGTTCTGCTGCACTGCAGCTTCAAAAAATAAGACCGCGTTGGGAAGGTCACCTTCCTCCAGGCATTTCAGCCCTTCTGTAAAGGCACGTGGGTGGTCCCGTACAGGGTTTTCTTCTTCAAAGTGGTATCCCTGTCAAGGTGGAAGAGTAAAGCAATTGGTAGTTGATTCATAGTCACAGCCTGAGAAAACAACAGCTAAACCTCAGCTCTGTGGGAAGCAAGGAGAGCACTTGGGGAGTTTACACAGACTCCCATCTGTTGCTCTTCACCCAAATCTGGTATCCAGGGCAGCAGTGGGGACCTTGGGTCCTCCCTCAGGGCTTCCCTCCCATTTGTCACCTCCTAACCACCTGGGTAAGGAGGTGCACAGCCACTGGAAGATACAACATCTGGAATATGGAAAAATCCACAAACCTCTGGCTGCTTCCTTCCCTCAGGATCCCTGGAGAAAGTGAGGCGAAAGTGAGCAGGGTGAGTTAGCGTGAACAGTGACAGGTGGAAGAGTAGGCCATGGAATAGCACAGGAGGGGGAAAGGAGGTGAAATAATGTCCCCCTGCTTCCAAATGATCATACTCTGCTATTTTCTATGCATATCCCCTTATCTTTTATTTATGAACCCCAGCCAGGGGCTGTTCAACAATGCTCAAAGGGCATTGTGTGTGTGCCCATTTGCTCACCATCTGAAGTTGCAAAACCAACAGGAAATGTGAAAAACAGGAAAGCAGCAGGTAAGTAATAGCCCTGGGTGTCGGTTTCTCTCTGCACCAATACCTTGTCGTACGTGGAGCTAGCAAGATCTTCGTAGTCTGTGAGCCAAGGATGTGCCTCTGCATCTCGTTTGGCCATCTCTTCCCACTCAGCCTGAAGCTTGTCCCAGAAATCTACATCGGACTAGAGAAGGAAGGAAAAGGAAGCTGAAAAGGGCCTTCTTCAGTTTCCTCAGACAGACACATAAAAAGTTTCAGTCTCAGGGTGGGGTAGGAGGCTTTGCCCCCACTTTCCTAGTAGCGCATTACCTCCACCGCAGTTTTGGCCTGCTCAAATTCAGGATCCAAGTTTAATGTGTCACCAGAGTGTGCAAACTGATCAACCCAGGCTTCAGATGCATTCTAGGAAAAGAATACACAGTAGGAAGAGACTTTCCACAGTCAAGGACAGATACACCATGCACCATGCAGCCTGCTTCTCGAGTGCACTGCTGAGGCCACGAGGACAGAACTGTGACTGGAAAAGGCCCTCTTCTGTTCCTAGGCTGCATACCGTTCAGCACAAATCCAAATTTCTGATCTGTAATTCTACACCACTACTGAGAGGGTAGTTTACAGAGTAAGCTGCAAGGCCCCTGAGCAGCAAGGAGTCCTACCTGCTGCTGTATAAACTCAGTTGCCCATTGCTCTGCCTGATCCTGGTCTCTGGGGGTTATGGTCACCCGATTTGCCTCGATGGACACCCTCCCATCTCCAATCTGGCGGACAAACTTTAGGAACTGCATGAAGAAAGGAGACACAGGCAGAGAGTGTCAATGTTCAGCCCTTTCACCTTCATAGTCTCTTTCTAGCTGGACTAACCCGGACCCTGGACTAAGCAGAACTGGCAGAAAGAAGAGACAAGAGATGATGCATTCAGCTCCACAGGGAAGCAAGGCAATTAACTAAAACAACAGCATAGGATCAGCAACATATTTCCTGGGAGGCTATTTTCAAGCATGAAGTCGGTGTGGAAAAACCACATGCCCAGTTCCCACCTGTAAAGGCCTACTGCCAGCCTACACGACTGGACTGGACTAGTAATGAGGGTAAGACTTGCCCTGTGGGGTATCCAGTACCAATATTACTACACGCTTACAACACATGAGTGTGGAGAAATGTGTAGATGTGTGTGGTGGTGATGGTGTGAACAGGAATGAGCAACACAGGAATTTTTCTGAGGAGGGAGCAATCCCAGTGAATCACTGTGGCTGATGGTAAGCACCATCCCCCCAGCTCTCCATTTCCAAAAAAGCACACTGTGGATTCACTGCTATAAGTTAAAAGACTGTAGCAAGATGAAGCTGTGCCAAGTCAGCATATAATCCCTTATCATGTGCTTAATCAATCCATAGATCGTAAAGGGATGTCCATGGGGGTTACAATTATTGCCACAAACTCCCCTATAGAATGGCCGAAGAAGATGACGACGACGACGACTAATCAGTGGGCCTCATGTCTATTCAGGATTTGAACCCAGATCTCACTAGCCTAACTCCAGAATTCTACCCATTACAACACACAGGCTAAAAGTAAAGCACTTATTTTCTAGGAAGAATCAGAATTTCTCATGAAACCAAGCAGGTTATATGAACCCAGCCTATACTGTGCCCTCATCTATAATTGCGAACGCCAGCCATCTGTCACCAGCTGCCATGCAGGTTGTTATGTAACTCTTTCAGGGCCAGGTTTTATATTCTGCCCTCACAAAGTGTCTTTACCATATCATTTCCCCTCACACTAAGGTGCAATAGATTTAACATAAGAGCAGGCTTTCACATTAAAAGGCCTACATGCTCATACTGAAAAGGAGAGATGGGATGAATTCAGAATTTCCCAAATCCGAATCCCTGGAAGGTTCTGCGAATTTACGAATCTTTCGAATCCTTTTTTACAAAAGGGTTTAAAAAGCAAGAGAAACAGAGCACTTCTACTAAAAAGTGTTTTGAAGCAGAACTTGACATCTTTGTTTAACGAGAACCAAATTAAATAATAGTTTTCA